>SJYG01001166.1:334298-344543 GCA_006410535.1 Litocranius walleri
ATATAGGGGAAGAAAGAAAGAACAGAAAGAGGGTGCTAGAACCACCACTAGCAACTTGAATCACTTCACAGTCATGGGGCACCTATCTCTGATCCCGCTCCACTTAACCACGTGATTCCCAACCACAGTGAGTATATTTATTAAGTTGCTCTTGTATATCACCTACTGTAGTAGGTGCAGTGAGCAATACAGACATGATTAGAACACAGTTAAGGCAGAAAAGAGCTTTCATCAGCACAGAAGGCTGATGACTTTGTTCCAAGGTGGGATGAAAATTGCCAAAAGAAAGATTCAAGCAAAGTGGTTGAGTTAAAGGAAGCAGAGAAGACTTCCTAAAAGATATAGCATTTGAGGTGTTGCTTAAAAGGGTGCAAAAGACTTCAGTAGATGAAATTGAGAGATGACATTCAAGGTGGAAGAAATGAAGTGGGCAGAGAGACCGAGGAGGGGGGTAGAATATGGATAAAACCTTGTCCTCCACCTATTACTGTTTGCTATGCACCAAGCACTGTGCTAAGCAGTCTAGATGCATTACTTCATTTAATCTCAATAAAAAGCCTATGAGGCAGGATTCCATTATTGTTCCTATTCTATAGATGAGAAAACTCAGACCAGAGAGGCTATATAGATCATCCAATGTTACACAACTGTGAAGTGGCAGAGCTGGGTTTTGAACCTGAGCCTATCTGAGTTCAGAGTCCATGCATGCAAGTAACCAATGGACTATTTGCAAGTCAGGTCATGGGAAGGCATGATAACACTGTGTGGTTCAAGACACAGAACATATGGAAAGCAGGAATGACAGCAGCGGCTGAACTGTGGAGCACCTTTTTGACTTGTAAGGTGCGGGGTCTGGATCTGTAAACAATGGGAAACCATGGGAGATTTTAAAGTGGTGCTTTAGGAAGATTAATCTGTCAGCAGTGCGGAGGATGGATGGGCAAGGAGAGAAACGGGAGGCAGTTAAGAGGCTATTGCAATACAATAGTCTGGGTGTAAGGTTGTGTATTAAGCACTTGAACTAAGGAAGCCAAAGAAGGGAATGGACAGCAGAGAGATATTGTGAAGGGAAAAGAAAAAACAATTCGTGACTAACAAGATGTGGGTGTTGAGGGAGAGGGAGGGGTAGAAATTAAATTCGGGACACGGGTTTGGAAGCTTTTTAACTAGAAGAATGGTAATGCAGGGAGCCCAGCCTGGGGCTCTGTGATGACCTAGAGGGATGGGGTGGGAGGCTCAAGAGGGAGGTGATATAAGTATAATTATGGCTGATTTGCATTGCTATATGGCAGAAACCAACATAACATTGTAAAGCAGTTTTCCTCCTATTAAAAAAACAAAAAAAGAATGGTGATGCTAGTCACAGTTGTAGGATGGCTACCTTGAAGAGAAGTTTAGACTTGAGACTGAAACTGGGAGAAATTTCTAAAAAGTGATTTTTGCAACTATAGAAATGAAAGAGATGAACTTGGGGAGAGACAATAGTCAAACGTAAAAGCTTAAAGGAATGCCTCCCTTAATCTGAAATGGCAAGGAGGGACAGTTATGATGGTGGTAGATGAGAGATTGCTTTTAGGGAGGGGAGAGAAAAAGCAAATTGCGAGAAAGGGATTTCGAGACAGTTGAGCCATCAACATTGTTAATGTGGTAGTGGAGTCAGAGAAGAAGTAAGATCACAAAATATTATTGATTTGAATGATTAGAAGATCTTTAGTGGTTGACAAGGAGCGGTTCCATAACAGAGCCAGATTTCAAGGGAATGAGAAAGAGGGAAAGTAGAGGCCACACACTGGTGTAGAAAATGCTCAGGAGAGTTTTCATGGTGAAACTAAAGGAGCAAAATAGATACTTAAGGGGTGCTAGGACTATTGAAAGGGCTTTTAAGATGTTTGTTTTTCTTTATTTGGCTGTGCTGGCTCTTCGCAGTGGCATGCAGGATCTTTAGCTGTGGCATGTGGAATCTAGTCGCTGACCAGGGATTGAACCCAGGCCCTCTGCACTGGGAGCATGGAGTCTGAGCCACTGGAACACCAGGGAAGTCCCGAAAGGGCTTCTTAGTGTAAGCATGATCCTAACACATTTGTTAGCTGAAGGAAATATTTATTAACTAACAATCTCTAGTGCAGATGTAGAGATTAAAGATTCGGTGTCAAGTCAAGGGTTAATAGTGACTGGAACAAGATCCTGATGAATGTTAGAAAGGGTAGGTCCAACAGATAGGTGGAATGCTTGCTTTGGCAAATATGGAAGCGATATCTATTTCTTTGAAAAATGAAAAATAAAGAGAAAAGAGATCAACTAAAGTTACAGAAGTGTATGGAGATGGAGAGATGGCATTAAACTAGAAGCACTCTGAATTTTCAAGGAAATTTGTGCACCATGCATTAACTTATCCAGAGAAGGGAAGGAGAGTGGGCATGGGACTGAGTCCCAGGAACAGGCACAATACCTGGTACACAGAGTGCTCAACAAATATTTTTTAAATAAATAAGTGAATAAGTGATAGAACAACTACTATGAAACATGAGCTATGATGTCACAGAGGATGAATAAAAATATTACAGAACAACACCCATCAGAATGGCTAAGATAGGAAAGATAAATGATGCCATACACTGCTTGAGGGAGTGTAAACTGGCACAACCACTTTGAAAAACTTTGGCAAAAAATATGCACTAAAGCTAAACATATGCATACCCCTGAGCAATCCCACTTCTAGACACATACTGCTGCTGCTGCTGCTAAGTCGGTTCAGTCGTGTCTGACTCTGTGTGACCCCATAGATGGGAGCCTACTAAGCTTCCTCTGTCCCTGGGATTCTCCTGGGAGGAACACTGGAGTGAGTTGCCATTTCCTTCTCCAAGATATATACTAAAGATACCAATACCAAATACTAATATATATTAGTTAACCAAAACATAATACATGAACAAGAATGCTCATAGCAAAACATAGCAAACTGATACACTAATAAATATTTTATAAGATGCCTGAGGTTGCTTAGGTCATAAGTAGTAGGCCTGGGATATAAGCTCAGGGCTTTCTTAATATAAAGCCTATAGAGTTTCTTCCAAACCAGGTTGCTATTGGATATCATTTTTTATGTGCAGCACTTTACATGTATCGTCAGTAAGCTTCACACTGTTTCAGTATGTGTAGTATTACCTACATTTTACAGATTAATAAATTGAGGGTCAGAATCCACTTGCACCAATTCACACAACTCACAATTGATGTATATTTTTCTCACCCAAGAGCTCAAGTGTGAACTCAAATTTTCCTGGTTCCAAAATCCATGACCTTTTTCTTTCATCAAGGGGTGGTGGATTTTCTCAAGTTTAGAGAAATTTTAAGAAGGATACACATCCATGGGCTTCCCAAGTGGCACTATTGATAAAGAACCGCCTGCCAATGCAGGAGATACAAGAGATGCATGTCTGATGCCTGGATAGGGAAGATGCCCTGGAGAAGACATGGCAACCCACTCCAGTATTCTTGCCTGGAGAGTCCTGTGGACAGAGGAGCCTGGCAGGTTACAGTCCATAGGGTCACACAGAGTTGGAGACTACCAAAGCAACTTAGCGTGCACACACACACAAATACCAAAAAATAAAGGAAGTACAGTGGACTGCTGTAGTTGGAAACATAGGAAGTGTTCAGTGAAAGAATCCTTGCTAGCCTGGTCTTCACTGTCCAAATGGCAAAGATCAAAGCCACAGCCAAGAAGTGTCCTTCCCCATCTTTCTATCTGTGACCTACTTACTTTATTGTAAGAGCATGTGAGCCAAGGTTGGCTCTAGGTGGACTGGTGAAGTGGACAACTATTATTTTAGCAGTAACCACTCACCTCATTTTTCAATCCTCTCACTTAACTGTGGACTGCACTCTAACTTGTATTTAACACACACACACATACACATGTACACACACATGCATGCAAGCAAAGAACTCTAAAAGTATTTCCTTAACAGTCTAACTTTTCATTGCAGAGGACTTGTTAAGTACTCAAAGAAGTGTTCATGCCTGAGATGACTTAGTGGCTTTAAACATTCAGTTCAGGGATATAGATAAAGAACTATCCCCACTCACTTGGGTTGCAGTTCTAATTCCCTTCTCATAAGGGGTGATCAGAGGTTTGTGAACGCATTACTTTAAGTGGAAGCAATTCCGGGAGGAGAAATTCTAACCAGGGCGGGCTGAGCCATAGAGGGTGAGGCATGTTTTGAGGATGCCAGGTTGAATGCAGAGGCTCTGACCTTTGCCAGGTTTTCCCTTACTCCCACAAGAATCTTGCAGCACAAGCCCTATTGCTCCTTCTGTCCTTTTCTCAGCCTCCCTCTTCTGAGTCAGGTGTCTCGGGCTCAGAAGATGTGAATTAGTTGCCATGGTAACCTGTGACTATGCCGGATAGCCTCTTCTTTCAGCCAGTTCTAGGCCTTGGACATCTGTTCTCTGTTCACCTCTACTATAATGTTCCCAAATCTAAGCCCAGGATCATAGCCAACTTACACAGAATCTGTGTGTAGGTGGTGAAGAGGCCCTCACCTGCAGGCAAAGTCAAAGAAACAAGAAAGAGGAAATGGGATAACAGCAAAACAGAGTTCCTAAAAGGAGTTCTCTGAGCACAGAGAGGTCTGGGCCACTAATTTAATTAAGAGCTTACTACCTGGCAACCACAGTAATGTCCTGTCCCTTATTTCACTTAATTCTCTCAAAGACTGTTATGAAACAAGTATCATTTTTTCTTCTGCCACCCTCTAGAGAAGAGAGAAATGGAAACTCAGAGAGGCAAAGTGACTTGCCTAACATTGCACAGCTGTGATTGCAACTTAGTCTTTATTTGAGTTTTCAAAACCATGTCATTGGATTACACTGAAATATGGGAGGAAATTAAGAGCTGCGGAGAAGTCTTCCCTCAAACCACGTGCCTGTGAATCCTCACAGACTTTCCCCTCCAATCCCCTTCCCACTCCTTCAAATGTATCCTCTCTTCGGACCTCACCTTCTCCTTCATGGACTCCTTTCTTCCACTTCAATAACCACTTTCTACTATTCTGAGACTCTCCACAATTTCTCTCTGGATAAATCCTCACTTACCCCATATTCTCAGGTAGATCTCTGACTTTTCCCTCCTATGGGGCATCTTTCATGGCCTGGAAAGGAGAGGGGATAGGCTAATTTTCCTGACATAAGCAGAACAGAAGACTCCTACATTAGGTTCCTATTGGCTGGGATATGAACTCAGGGTTTTCTTAATATAAAGCCTATACAATTGCTTCCAAACCAGATTGCTACTGGAGATCATGTTTTTATGTGCAGCACTTTACAGGTATTGTTTGTAAGCTTCACGATGTTGCAGTATGTGTAGTATTACCTACATTTTACAGATTAATAAATTGAAGGTCAAAATTTACTGGCACAAATTCACACAACTTGCAACTGATGGATACATTTTTCTCACCCAAGAGCTAAAGTGTGAACTCAAATTTTCCTGGTTCCAAAGTCCAAGATCTTTTCTTTCATCAAGGGGTGTGGATTTTCTCAAGTTTAGAGAAGTTTCAAGAAGGAAGCATGCACATACATGGGCCTCCCAGGTGGCACTGGTGGTAAAGAACCTGCCTGCCAGTGCAGGAGACGTAAGAGACACAGGTTCGATCCCTTGATAGGGAAGATCCCCCGTAGAAGGGCTTGGCAACTCACTCCAGTATTCTTGCCTGGAGAATCCTGTGGACAGAGGAGCCTGTAGGCTACACTCCATAGGGTCGCACAGAGTTAGACCTGACTGAAGCAACTTAGCATGCGCGCAAGCAATACTGGGGGGGAGTGATTCTAACCAAGGTAGGCTGAGCCACAGAGGGCAATACAGATAACCTCATAGCAAGTTTGTTAACTTAATCATATCTGCAAAATTGTTATATCACGTTAATAACATTCAGAGTTTCAAAGGATTAGTACTTGAGTATCTTTGGGGGCTGTTACTCAGCTGACCACAGCATCCAAGGCATTCAACTGTAGCCTTATAGCAGGAAGTAATTTTCATCTCGGAGTAGATGAGCCACGACCTCATGAGACAGAGTAGAAGGCATAGCATGGATGAAGTTAGAAGAGTTATAAAAACTTGAATTTTGTTGAAATGAAGTCAAGTAGGGATCAGGTGATTCCTACTTTCTGAGGACACATCTTTTAACTTGCATGCTACCCTTACAGAGAGAAGTATAAAGGAAAGGAGGATTTAGAGATGAAGACTTCTGCTCTTCTCTTTCCAAAATGATTGCTTTATTGTTTCTTTGTCTTACCTGTGTGAGGCAAGACTTGCCTGTGTTGCTTCTCTGGCAGAGGAAAGTTGAGGAAAGGCTGAGACTCTGGCTCCAGAGACAAAAGGAGGTGACTAGAACTCCTCTTTAGGTGAATTCCACACTCTCTGTCTCCATCTCCATATTAAATCCCATTTTCCTCAACCTTGTTGCCAATCAGGCACCTCCTATTTCCAGGAAATGAAGCTACGATAAAATGAAGCCCAGGGTAATAAATGAAGTGGAGAAAAGGAGGAGCTTTCCTTAGGAGAAGCCCTCATGTCAGCCCCTTTCAGGACAGAGAAAAGTCTTCTCCATCTAGCAGTCAGAGGGAGATGAGGAACTGGGGATGGCTGCCAGGCAGAGGAACTAAGAGTTACAGGGTCATAACAAATATCTTCTTTCCCTTTGCACAGGATATTGCTACCTATCTAGGAAGTAGAGACTCCCATAAACCTCTTACCATGAGCTTCTCTGCCTTGTGCTTATTACAAGAAATAGCTTTAATCACATCTGGTAGATCTCAGCTAAAGCCCAGTGAAGAATAGGAATTTGGGGAATTCAGAATAGGAGAATAGGAATAGGAATTTGGGGAACTCAGATTCTTAAAATCATGGCAATACTGGCTGGGGTGGGCATGTGGGGGCGTGCCTGGTCACAGACTAAATCGTCTAGGGCTTGGTGTGTCAGCAGCTGCATCATAAGCTCAGTGAGGTTTTGATTTATGAGCACCAGATGCACAGTTGTGCATTGATGTTTTTTGTAGTTAGCAGCTGGCTTCCCATGTTTTGTTCCTGTTCCAGGACGTCATCTATTGTATTGCTCTATGATGCTCCTTATATAAAACCTCATGACAAATTCTTCTCCAAGATTGGGGCCAAGAAAAAGTTTGTTTCTCCTAGTGAACGTGTCTGCTTTCTTCTTTCAGACAATGAAAGCAATGAAATCCATCATATGGAAGTACCCCTACTTCCATACCATAGCCAGAGGGTTCACAAAAATTCTTTAGATGAATGAATTTTGAGTCTGCTGAGAGGAGGAGTGTCAGAGGTAAGGGAGAAGCCACAGACAGCTCACAGAGCTCACTCAGGACTGGGAAAGCAGGGCAAGCCACCACTTCTGGAGAGATAGACTGACCAGCCGTATACCAAAGAGCCAACAGGGAATCTAGAGAATTCCCAGACAACAACGATGACATCATAAAATTCCAAGATGAACCATGCTGAGGCATTCTCTAGAAGAAAAGTTAGGAGCTGGGCCTGCCCAGGAAACAGACATAGATGGGTTCTCTTCTCAAGTATGACTGATATGTGAAGGACTAAGCAGCTCTGGGAACTGGTAGTGCTCAGGCAGACAAAAAAGGCTTAATTGTCAACGGGAAGCCCAGGAAGATCTACTGATCTGATAGCTTCACAGAAATGTCCTGAGCCAGCTGCAATGGGGTATAGGAGATGCTTGACTTTCTAAATCCCACTGCATCCTTAGTCCAGTTCAACTGTATTTTCTTGCTAACCTTTTAATGCCAACAAGTATCCGTCTAGTCAAAGCTACAGTTTTTCCAGTAGTCATGCATGGATGTGAGAGTTGGACCATAAAGAAAGCTGAACACTGAAGAATTGATGCTTTTGAACTGTGGTGTTGGAGAAGACTCTTGAGAGTCCCTTGGATGTCAAGAAGATCAAACCAGTTCATCCTAAATGACTGGAATATTCACTGGAAGGATTGATGGTGAAGCTGAAGCTCCAATATTTTGGCCACCTGGTGCAAAGAACTGACTCCTTCGAAAAGACCCTGATACTGAGAAAGATTGAAGATGGGAGGAGAAGGGGACGACAGAGGATAAGATGGTTGGATGGCATCACTGACTTGATGGGCATGAGTCTGAGCAAGTTCTGGGAGTTGATGATGGACAGGGAAGCCAGTCATGCTGCAATCCATGGGGTCACAAAGAGTTGGACAAGACTGAACAACTGAATTGAACTGAACATTTTTAATTGACTATGAGATAAATGGGTTACATCTTACAGAAATCCATGGAGTAGCCATTATGGTTGGGACTACTAACATCAAAGTATTGACTTTAGGTTTTGACTTTTACCTTGGTTGCCAGGAAACTTGGTTCTGAATTATGCTTGATTATTTTAGTACACTAAAAATAAGGGGGGGGGAGGATATCAGTATGTTCAGTTTTGTTTGTTTTCTTGCTCAGTTTTGTTTGTTCCCATCTCCCCCCCACTTTGCACTTCTTTTATTCTTTGTTAACATATTTTATTTTATTTTTTTTCAGGTTTTATTTATTTTTATTTATTTATTTATTTTTTAATTACAATACTGTATTTGTTTTGCCATACATTGACATGAATCAGCCACAGGTGAACACAATCTCCCAATGCCGAAGCCCCCTCCCACCTGCCACCCCACACCATCTACCTGAATCATCCTGTGCACCAGCCCCATGCATCCTGCATCCTGCATTGAACATAGACTGGCGCTTCGTTTCTTACAAGATAGTATACATGTTTCAATAATCTAATTATACCAAGAACTTACCAATTATAGGCCACTTCAATTATTTTTGAAAGTAAAAAGGGAATAAATAAGCATATGTGAAAATGTGAAAGTGTTAGTCACTCAGTCATGTCTGACTCTTCGCGGGCCCATGGACTATAGCCCGCCAGGCTCCTCTGTCCATGGGATTCTCCAGGCAAGAATATTGCCATGCCCTTCTCCAGGGGATCTTCCCAATCCAGGGATAAAACCAGAGTCTCCTGCATTGACAAGCAGATTCTTTATTGTCTGAGCCACCAGGGAAGCCCAAATAAGAATATAGCTATATGACACTGTATTTGTGGACTTGTCAAATTCGTCATATTCCCTTGCTCAGATTTAATGTAGGGCTATTGACCTTGACTCAAGCTATGCTCATCTTTGTTCTGCAGATTTGTTGCTGATGATCCAGAATGGGCCTGGGAAAAGGTGTGTCCTGCTAGTAGCCTGTAGAGTCATTACAGCAAAGGAAAGAAAGTATCTCACTTTGTTAGATGCCTTTATTATTCATGGCATCACAATAACACTTTCTTCAGGTTTCCTGACTTGGGAACACCTAATGGAGAGATACTTTTGATACTTCAGTAACTAAGCCTCCTTTAATGGGGTCCATGATGGACCTGCCTTGTTTTATTCTATAGTGAAAAATGTTACAAGGAAGCTGCAGTATATATTTTGTTTGTAACGATGCCTTAAGCTATTAAGGCCATTTTTTATTTTCTGAAAGCAAGAGAGATAGTGCTCACTAATAAAATTCACTGCATTGCGCTGCCGGTAGCTCTAGGTTTCTTCCCTGTGAAGGGTTCCGTTGCCCTCATGGGTCGGTGTCTCTTCTCTGTCTTTCTCGTGTCCTTGTAAGATAGGGAGGGGCACAGCTCTTTTAGTGCTGGAGCATTGGGCTCTTTCTGAATCACAAATAAGTAAGAGCCAGCTTAATGCGAGCTGCACCCTTTTGTATAGTTCCCTCTCCTGACCCTGGTTTCCTTGTTAGCTTCTCCCTGTCTCCAGAGGCCAGTCTCCTTGGAGCACTGATTGTGGCATTCCTCTAAAGACCCTGCCTTTACTCTAGTTCTACTTCCTATCCAATATCCAGACAGTGAAGTGCCCCTTAACCCAACTTCTCCCTAAATTGCAAATGCAAAGGCACATGTTTTATTGTCTGTATGTATTAAGCTTCTGGGGCTTCCCTGGTAGCTCAGATCTGGGGCTTTCCCGATGGCTCAGGTGGTAAAGAATCTGCCCACAATGCAGAAGACCCAGGTCGATCCTTGGATCTGGGAGATTCCTTGGAGAAAGGAATCGTTACCCACTCCAGTGTTCTTGCCTGGTGAATTCCATGGACAGAGGAGATTGGTGGGCCAAAATTTGGGTCCAGAGAGTCCCAAAGAGTTGGACACGACTGAAG
>SJYG01001167.1:9003-42637 GCA_006410535.1 Litocranius walleri
GCCCTGCCAGCCCCACGGGGGTCAGCCTCTCGGGCTTCTGGGCCGCCCCCACTCCAGTGAGGCCAGAGCCTCCCAGCCAGCCCCAAGGGGCCGCTGGAGACCAGCCTCTGCCAGCCTGATTCATCCTGAACCAGCCTGCGGGCTCCCCAGTCAGTGACACTTCCTGGGCCACAGCCACCCCCAGGCTTGAGGGGATCCCAGGACCCACTGGGGTTTATCTCTGTTTTATAACTGGACAAGGAGCAACCAGGCTGCTCCCTGGGAACCTGTGACTTTTCAGGGTCAAAGCGCTAAGCACCAGGAGACCCACGTGGCCCTGGCCCTGGCTGCCTCCGGCTGGAGCCTGTGACCAAGCAGCCACAACCCCAAGGAAGACCCCGGCCTGCCCACCCCAGGGGCCGGCCTTGCTCTGCACGTGGGATGAGCAGAGACACCCTTCCCCACAGAGGGCCCCGCCACCCGAGCCCAGGGGGCCGCCCCGAAGGTGGGGAACCAGGCCTCACTGCCTCTCCTGCTTCCCGCCCTGGATCCACTGCTTCAGCAGGTACTCGTAGTAGCTGTCGGCCCTGGCGCCCAGGGTGAACACGCCCAGGTGGGTGAAGCTGCCGCTGTTGGTGTTGATGAACATGGGCACCAGCCCGTCCAGCTTCCCGTGCAGGGCATGCACGCGTCTCGTCACCTCCTCTGCAGCCTCCTGGGGCAGACGGTGGGGTCGGTGAGCGGGTGGGCTGGGCAGAGGGGCTGCTCTCTGCGCAGTGCCTGGACGGCCGACCGCAGGGCTGAAGCTGTCACTGAGACACTTCGCAGCCCCGAGCCGGGAGGACAGGTTAGGAGCAATGGCCTCCATGGCGTGATGGTGTCCCCGCCTCAGGACAGCACAGGACCCCAAGTCAGGGCTGGGCCAGGGACCTGCTGGTGCCCTCCTACATAAAGGACACATGTCACGTGGACACACACACGGGAACATACCACTGATCATAAATCAACTGCAACCGGACACACTGCCCCATACCCGTGAGCAGGGACAAGGGGCAGCTGGATGGCGCACAGAGCATGTCTGGACACCTGACCCAGCCCGGAGCCCGCCTGCAACGTCCCCAGCAGCACACCGGCTGCAGCTTGGCAGTGACCAGCCCAGAAACGAGGGCACCATGTCAGGAGTTCTCTAGCTGAAAAAGGAAGGACCCTGACCGGCCCCGCCACCTTGAGACAGCAGGCTCACCGACCATCCAGCCTGCAGCCACAGCAGGGGAGGAGGGACCACGGAGCGAGGGCACGGCCCCGGACCGCAGGCCCTGCTGGCTGCCCAGGGCTTGGGAGCGACGAACGGGAAGTCAGAGAACAGTGCTGGGATCGCTTGGGTGGAGGGGACACTTCTAGAGGGTGACGACAGCCAGACACGTGAGCACAGACAGCCACAGTTACGGGAGAAGGCAGGACCTCTCGACACAAACACCTCAACAAAAAGATGGAGGTGAGTGGAGATAACGGGGAAACCTGAGCGGATGCCGACACACAGACAGACGCGCTACAGCAGGAGCCCTGAGGACGCAGAGGGCAGATGCTGCTGAAGACAGAGACAGCAGAGCCAGGCACAGAGACAGGACCGCGCAGAGCTCCACATGCATGCCAGCGCCGCCGAGCAGGAACCCCGCCGGCAGGCCGCGCCAGCTGCCCAGCTGGGACAGCGTGCGGGGCCCAGGCAGGGGGCCACAATGATGACCTCACCTACGCTGACCTGACTACAAAACCCAGAGCTCCAACACACCCCGTGGCACTCAGCCACAGCACAGCAGGCGCGCCTCGCCACCGCGGGAGGGCCCAGGATGACGGCAAGTGGACACCCGGCCACGCCGAGCGCGGCAGGACAAGCCGTCAGCTGTCGGGGCCCTGCGGGGCGGGCCAGGCAGAGGACTCAGCCTCCAGTCAAGGCCTCTCCCATCTGCGCCTCTGGCATCACCAGAAAATGCGATTCTGCAGGAGAATGTGGGACAGGAACCAACACCGACGCGACTCTCGTGGCCCAGGACCCACAACCACACAGACCGGCAGTCGCCTCCATGAGCCAGAGGCGGCCCCGCAGAAAACCCGCAGTCCTCAGCCGGGGGCAGAGCCCCTCCATACCTGAAACTTCTTATCCCCCGTGAGTCGAGAGAGCTCTCGGAACTCCAGCTGAATGCTTGTCACCTCAGCCACCGTGCTATCAGAGGTCCATCGGGGTGGGTGAGCAACTCCAGTGCCAATGTTTACATCGGAGTATGGAATCTTAGAGGGTGTTCGGAAGGCAGGCATTAACCGATTTCCAAAATCCTCCTGATACACAACACAGCGATGAGTCAACGATTCCTGTTGCTCAGCGGCGTTGTCTCCATGACACGATGGTAAACCCAACACCCATTTTCATCTAATTCAGTGGACAGACCCGAGTATGCTGCTTCACGTGACCCAACCCTGGCCAGCTACAAAAACTGAGCTGGATTCAATTAGTTCAGAATGACCTCACAGGCAGGCAGCAGGCTGGCCCAATGCTGCTTCAGCCACCCACGTGCTCAGAAACAGACTCAAGAGCGGGAGGAGACAGAACTGGAAACAAACGCCTGCCACAGCCCAGTCCCGCGAGGAAAGCTCTGGCTGCTGAGCACTGGAGACCCCAGTCCCCCCAGGACCCGAGCAGACCCGAGCCGGGGCACTCACAGCCTTCTTCAGGAAGAGGATGTCCCCAGACAGGTGGAAGGCACTCAGAAGCCCCCCCAGGATCCGGATTGTGCTCTCAAACAGGTTGACGTCCACATCTTTCTGAAATAATAACCTCTTGGACACCCAATTCCTGGCTTCTTGAAATTCTGCCACGTGGAACAGCAGAGGCACAGGGACAAATTAACAGGCCAGCCTTTCCCTGGTCGCGCCCTCAGGGCTGTGCAAACCCCTGCAGGGTTCCGACATCACCTCCTCATGCAGGAGGGGGGCCCAGGAGTCCTCCAAGCGCACAGAAAACCCGGGGCCAGCGTGCAGCTGGGGGAAGGCCGTACAGCATGAGCACAAGTGCTCGACGTCAAGGCCACGCTACGGAGAAGCACGGGAGAGTGAGTGGCTGGAGGCCTGCGGTGCAAGTATCAGACAGGACAGGGCCGGGAGCGCGCCCGTTCAGAAACACCTGGGACACGTCACCCGTCTCACCCTGTCGGCACCGACAAGGACTGAGGGCGGCTCGGGGCGTGGCCGGCCACCGCGTCGGATCCCGTGTCGCCTCCCACCACAGGGCCCTCCTGACCGCAACAGAAACGCGGCTGCAAACACCCCTGGACGCCACCCTCCAGCACACTCGGCGCTCAGCAGGAGGCGCAGGGCGCACGCACGTGTGGCGACAGAGAACCGCCCGCGGCCAGCACAGCCATGCTGGCAGCCGGGGCAGGGGAAGCACAGCCGGGCGGGACGCGGCGCGTGGTCGCCTCCCGCTCCCGGCCCGCTCGGGCCCGAGGGTCACGCACGGCGAGCTCGAGCCCACCGCAGAGACAGCAGGTACCTTTCTTTAGCCCCAGAATCCACATGGTGTCCAGGGCGTCGATCAGCGTGAGGCCGAGGCCGAACCACTCGCTGAAGGACCTGGTCAGGGGCTTCAGCTCGTCGTGGCCCCAGGCGAACTTGCGGTATCCAGCCCACGCGTGAAGGAAGGCGTCTACCACAGCCTTCTGGCGCGCATTCTGGGAGGCTGGGAGGAGGAAAGCAGGGCGTGGGCACCCACACAGACCTGCCCTGTGGCCCCACAGCCAGTGAGCCCGCCTTGGGGGCACCTTAGGGCGCAGTGAAGGCCCAGGCTGGTCAGCCTCCACCAGGTCCCAGCAGGGACCAGTCTCCAGGAAAGAGCAAAGGAGCAAAAGCAGGGGAACCAGGACGCCTGGGTGTGCAGCCTGGTTTGTGGACATCACACGTGACAGGCGCTGGTGACCCCGACAAGGGTCACCGTCTGAAAATATAGAAGTTCCTTAAAAAGCTAGTAATAGAGCTACCATATGACCCCGCGACCTACTCCTGGCTATAGATCCCGAGAAAAACACAACTGAAAGGATCCAGGCACCCCAATGTCACTGCAACGTGTTTACAAAAGCAAGACACAGAGGCGACTTGAATGTCCATCAACAGAGAAATGAAAGAAGACGCGTCCCACGTAAACAGCAGAACACCACTCATCCTCTCAAAACAATGAAGCAGCGGCACGTGCAGCAGCGTGGACTGAGCTAGAGACTGTCACAGTGAATGGAGTGACTCAGACCAAAGAGAAGCATCCCATGACATCTCTCATATACGGAATCGAAGAAAAAACTGTTACAAGTAAACTCAGCTGCGAAACAGAAAGGGACCCATAGACTCAGAGAATGCACTCAGAGCTGCCGGGGAAGTGGAATGGGGAGGAGACAGTCAGGGAGTCTGGGAAAGACTCGTCTACGCTGCTCTGTCCTGAACGGGTAAGCACAGGGTCTACGCCACAGCACACAGGACCCTGCTCAGTGTTACCGGCACTCTACCAGGGAGAAAAGGGAGCAGCAGAGCGGAGACGTGTATGTGGACGGCTGAGTCCTTCCCCGGCTCATCTGAGACTGTGACAGCGCTGTCAGCCATCTCTACTAGAACTCAGAACAAAAGCTGGAATGGCTGCAGCACCGGATACTGAAAGACATCCCTCCAGGAGCCAGACGTCGTCACCAAAGCTACAGTCCAAGGCTGAGCAGAGCTTCTGAGGGACGGCAGGAGCTGCACGGCCAGCCCAACTCTCAAGCGTGTCCTTCCCTTGACCCTCAGGACGCAGCTGAGGCCTGGAGGCAGGCGGGCCTTACCTGGGTTGGGCTGAATCCTTGCAGCCTTTGGGGAAGGCCTGGGGAGGAACTCTGCCTTCTTGCCAGGAGGTTCAGTGCCCTGCTGTGGCTTGGTCCCTGCTCCCCTCCAGCTGCAGGGAGAGAAACATGAATGCTCAGAATAGGGACAGAGGTGTGGATGCCCCAAGGCTGCCACCAAGCTCAGGCTCAAACTCTCAGGCTACACAGGGGGCCACGGACAGACAAGACAGTGAACACCCTGCTCCACAGGCTGCGCCTTCAGAAGCACAGGGAGCGCGTATTGGCACTCTGTCTTTGTAAAAAAAACCCAGAAGACAACGGTTTCCCACGATCAGACCGTCTCTGAGGCTCCCGGTACCTGAGGCCGTCTCTCTGCGCCTCTGCTCCCCAGCCAGCCTCTCCCACCACCTCTGCCCTCCTCTGGGCCTGGTCCTGCCTCCTCTCCNGGTTTCCCACGATCAGACCGTCTCTGAGGCTCCCGGTACCTGAGGCCGTCTCTCTGCGCCTCTGCTCCCCAGCCAGCCTCTCCCACCACCTCTGCCCTCCTCTGGGCCTGGTCCTGCCTCCTCTCCTGGGGGTCTCCATCGGGCGCTCTCATCTGCAGGTTGGGGGGTCCTCGTCGGAAATGCCTCTGGGGCTTCTGGACAGAGACAAGAGTCACTCGTACAATGATTCCATCCCGCTTCTAGGACGCACCCCGTCCCGTCAGACCTGGAGCCACACAGGGAGAGCTGTGGGCTGGCTGTCTGCCGTTGCAGTTTCCTAAGGAGATGATTGCCGCTTTTCACGCGATGCGGAGCTTTGGGAGGAGCCCCTTTCTCCTCCGCTCCTGGCTCTGACTCTGATGGAGGCTCTGCGTATGGGCGAGTGTAGCCCTGGAGAGTCAGCTAAGGCCCTGGCCAGAGCGTGTCTGGGAGTCAGACCCTAAAGGTAGCAGGGCAGGGTTAAACCACCCCGTCCCCGTCGATGGGGCCACAGAGAACACTGCCCAGGCCAGCGCCCGGGACTCCCACCTCAGCCTCGGACGGCTGCGGCAGAGGCGGCCGGTCAGGGGCGAAGTGCTGTGGGAGGCCGCACTCGACCCAGCTCCAGCCCCCCAACAGTGGCTGTGACAGCAACTCCCCCAGCCCTCAACGACAGACTCAAGAATGGAAACGCCTCTGACTGCAGCACCCATGGACACCTTGGCGGAGGATCCGTGAAGACACCCCCTTCCAAGGTCCAAACCCCACCCAGCCGGGCCCCTGGATCACGAGAGCAGGTGCGGCCGAAACAAAGCTCCGTGGATGAAACAGGTCTCGGGGGCGAGTGTCGGCATCGGACCCAGAGAGGAGGTGCCAGCAGCCTCAGGATGCGCAGGGGCCCCAAGACTCGCTCCACAGGAGACGTGCATGTTCACGCCTTCATTTCCAGGCCCCTCCTGGACACCAGAGTCCAGGTCATGGATGCTGGGGTGTGGAAACGTGTGCCTTGGATGAGAGACAGCCACGGTCTGCTGTCACGTGACCGTGAAGTCAACACACGAGGGAGTGGCCATAGAAGTGCTGGGAGGGATGCTCTTGGCTCTAAAGGGAGAAACCGGCTCTCTCACACATAGACCTTGCAGAGAGGCGGGTGAGAGCAGGCAGCCTGTGGGGCATGAGGCCGGCATCAGTCCCAGAGCCTCCCCCTGGGGGCGCCTGGGCCCACTTGGACACCCCAGCCCGCGGGAGCGTGTCCCTGGCACAGAGCACCCTGGGCTCTCAGAGGCCGGCCGCTCTCCTGGGCTGGGACCTGCCCTGGCTCTGGCGGACCCCTCACCCTCGCCTCCATGTGCTCCCCCGCCCCCGCTCGCCCCCTGGATGGCTCAGGGCCCTCCAGGACACAGCCTCACCTCTGTCCCCACCCTTTCTGGACGGCAGGCACCACGCACCTGCCAACTCCCACTCCTCCCTGCTGACCCCACTGTGAGGCGGAGGCCCCAGCACCTCCGTCTGGGCAGGTCCAGAGTGGAACCGCCGTCTGACTGCCCCTGGCCAGTAGCTCCCAGAGAGAAGGGACTGTCTCTCTCACCTCCCAAGGAGCCGGAGCGCCAAACGGGCAAAGGGGACGGAGGACAGAATGGCCCTCCTCCTCTCTCCGCGTCTCCTCCGTCCCACCAGCCCAGAGCAAGGAGGCTCAGGTTAAAACCTCAGACGCACGGCAGGAAGAATTCTTCCCAGTCCCTCTCAAACAGCCCATGCCGTGCTGAAGAGCTTCTGGCCTGGACCCCAGTTGCGACTCCACCTTCAGTTTACTCCAAGTACCTGAGGTGACAGCCCCGCCGCGGCCTCTGGGTTCTCAGCTGCTTTCTGAGGAGCTGGAAGGACGGGAGGATTAGCTGGTCTCATCTGCCATGCTGCCGCCGACCTGCTGTCCACAGCTAAACAGGAGAATCGATTTTACTCAAATACGCCTCAACGCCCAGAGGAGAGTCAAAGGGCGCTGGGAACAGCACCTACGCAGCCAGCCCTCCTGGAAAGGCTGGGACAGGCCGGGGCCTCTGGAAAGGGCAGGCCAAAGGATTCCAGAGTGGCCACGGGGACGCAGACCTTGCCCATAGCTCCTGGCAGCTTCTGAGTTTATCGCCACCCACAACCCAAACACTTGGCCTTTGTCTTTTCCACTTCAAGGAGGGCCCACAGTGGCACACGGGCCACTCACAGGAGTGACCCGCGGGTTTCTGCAGCTTCCCTCCTCCAAGGAGCCGCGAGCAGAGCCCAGGAGGGAGCTGCCCTCCTCCCAGCACCTGTGCTTCCTCCCCAGCACTGCAGTGCACGCCAGGAAGTGCCGGCCGCGCCGTGCGTGCAGACTCTGCGTGCACCCTCGGGCCTGGATCTCAGTGTGAGACGACCGGCACTTCCCACAGCAGACGTCTGGGAAACAGTCACCCACTGCGGGGGGCTGGGAACATTCTAGGCTTCTCCTCATCTCACTTCCTGCCAATGCGTTGAAGTCTAGGCCTCCTGCCGCTGCCAGATCGCGGTGCCACCCCTTAGTCAGCCCTCAGGATGCCCGAGGATCATGCAGCTGGTACCTGTCCACTCGTCGGCCACGTGGACATAGGACAAGAGGCCGAAGNCCTGCCAATGCGTTGAAGTCTAGGCCTCCTGCCGCTGCCAGATCGCGGTGCCACCCCTTAGTCAGCCCTCAGGATGCCCGAGGATCATGCAGCTGGTACCTGTCCACTCGTCGGCCACGTGGACATAGGACAAGAGGCCGAAGAGCACCAGGACCACCAGGAGGAAGAGGACCACCGTCCGCTGTAACCTTGACAGCTGCTTCCATTTCTGAGGGACAGACAACGACCATTTTACTGAAAGGAGCACAACGAGCCATCTCTCCCGCCGTGTCAGACTCCGGGAGGATGAGGAGCAATTCCCGAGGCCCAGCGAGCGGCCCTGCTGCTTCTGAACCGGGGACGTCTGCCCCAAGCGGGGGCCGCAGGCTGGGGCGGTCACGGCGCACCGGCTCCGTGGCTGGTCCCGGCTCGTAGCGCCCCGCTGCGTTGGGGCCCCATGGACTGTAGCCCGCCAGGCGCCTGTGTCTGCGATTTCCTGGCGAGCACGTGGAGTGGGGAGACAGCTCCTCCAGGGGGTCTCCCGACCCAGGGATCGAACCCGCGCCCGTCTCGACAGGCGGGTTCTCTACCGCCGAGCCAGCTGTGAAGGCCCAGCGGTCGGAGCCGCAGAAAGGAAACGCCCGCCGAGCCCGTCTGCGCCCACAGGGGCCGGCCGAGAGGGAGCGCAGACCCCGGCCCGGGAAGCGCCGCCCGCCGCCGCCCGGCCCTCACCCGCCAGCAGGAGCGGCGCCTCGGGCCCTGGCCGCCGCCGTAGCTCCGCCCGGGGCTCAGCGTCACCGAGACGAAGTCCCGCCGCGCCGGCGCCGGCGGCGGGTACATGCCGGCCGCGGGGCCCCGAGGGGCCGCGCCTCCCGGCGGCGTCAGGAAGCCCAGCCTCGAGCCGGACCGAGAGCCCAGGGCGTCCGAGTCGGGAGTGCGGCCATCGCGGCGCCCCCGCCCCCCCGCCCGTCGCGCCGCGCCGCCAATGCGCCCCTGCCGCGCCGCCAGCCCAGGCGGGCCCGGGCCCTGCGCCCTGCGCCCGCTCGTGCGCGGTGACGTCACGCGCGCCGCGCCTGCGCGCAGCTCGCCGCCGAGGCTGCCCGGCGCCGGGCCGCGGCCTGAGGGCTTCGGGGCCGCCGCGCCGTCCTGCGCCTTCGCGCGGCTGCCCCGGGGCCTGTGGGCTTCGAGGGTCAGCCAGGGCTTCCCCCGGCCGAGCTGACCGCGGGCAGGTGTCCCCTGCTCCCCCGCGCCAGCCGGGAGCCCCCGAGCTGCGGACGCAGGGCTGGGCAGCGCCAGCCCCACCGGGCGGCTTTGAGCCGGTAGGTGCCCGGCCCGGCTGGGTAGGCGGGCTGACGCGGCGCCCGCGACGGAGTTAGGAGCGCGGGGGCTTCCGTCCATCGGACCTGTCAACCGTAGAAGTAGCAGCTGTTTGATCAGCAAAGTGAGTTTGTTCGGGCATGGCAAAGGGTTTTCAGTTAGGAAGGTGCAGCGTAGCAGGTACCAGCCTTGTCGAGACCAGGGAGAGGAATATTACTTTTGTTGGTGTTTTCCAAGATCTGGCGGCCTAAGTACCGATGCTGAGTTTGATCGAATGCTGTTTTTTTCATGGAGAATTTATGTCCCTGTAAAACCGAACAGTTTTAACGGAAGAGGTTTGAGAAGAGCAGAATAGTAAGTCTTCCCGACACTGTAATAGCGTGGTGAAGTGAAGTCGCTCAGTCGTGTCCGACTCTTTGCGACCCCATGGACTGTAGCCTACCAGGCTTCTCCGTCCCTGGGATTCTCCAGGCAGGAATACTGACCCCGAGCTGCGGACGCAGGGCTGGGCAGCGCCAGCCCCACCGGGCGGCTTTGAGCCGGTAGGTGCCCGGCCCGGCTGGGTAGGCGGGCTGACGCGGCGCCCGCGACGGAGTTAGGAGCGCGGGGGCTTCCGTCCATCGGACCTGTCAACCGTAGAAGTAGCAGCTGTTTGATCAGCAAAGTGAGTTTGTTCGGGCATGGCAAAGGGTTTTCAGTTAGGAAGGTGCAGCGTAGCAGGTACCAGCCTTGTCGAGACCAGGGAGAGGAATATTACTTTTGTTGGTGTTTTCCAAGATCTGGCGGCCTAAGTACCGATGCTGAGTTTGATCGAATGCTGTTTTTTTCATGGAGAATTTATGTCCCTGTAAAACCGAACAGTTTTAACGGAAGAGGTTTGAGAAGAGCAGAATAGTAAGTCTTCCCGACACTGTAATAGCGTGGTGAAGTGAAGTCGCTCAGTCGTGTCCGACTCTTTGCGACCCCATGGACTGTAGCCTACCAGGCTTCTCCGTCCCTGGGATTCTCCAGGCAGGAATACTGGAGTGGGTTGCCATTTCCTTCCTGCAGGAAACCCTGCATCGTCCAAATCAGCCTTTAAGTCTTGTGAAAGGAAGGAATTCCAGTGAAACCTCGGGGCATTCGTGTGCAGGTGCGTTTTTGTCCTTCCCAAGTGGAAGCTGAGAGGTCTTGGCTAGCCTTACCAGCTGGAATGCAGGCACACCTCACTTTCGCATACTTGCCCTTGTTACACTTTGTGCATACTGTATCTTTCAAATTGAAGGTCTGTGGCAACCCTGCATTGAGCAAGTTTATGGGCACCGTTTCTCCAACAGCATTTGCTCACTTCTGTCTGTCATATTTGGCAATTTTTGCAACTTTTCAGACATTTTTGCCACTATTATATGTTATGGTGATCTGTGGTCAGTGATTTTTGATGTTACTTTTAAAATGTTATAACTTGTTAACGGTGAGCAGTTTTTTGCAATAAATATTTTTAAATGAAGTACATACATTGTTCTTTAGACACAATGCTTTTGCATGTATGAAGAACTTTTATATGCACTGGTACCAAAAGGTTCACGTGACTTGCATTGTTGTGAGATTCCTTGTTTTGCAACGGTCCTGAATGAGACCCACAGTGTTCCTGAAGGTGTCCCTGTGCTGAAGAATGCACAACATAACTACAGTGAGAATTGCTGCTTTCAGCAGGAGTGCTTGTAGAGGGTGAGGATTAAGAGCAAGAGGCTGCTGAGGGGCAGCAGCGTTGACTGTGGCCTGCGGGTCCTGGACGGACCTCCAGCCTCAGCCCCTGGGCTTTCTCACAGGTTCCGTTTAGCAGTGTGTGCGGGGTGGGGAGGCCGAGCCCCGGAACCCTGTCACAGGCTTTAAACCTGGAGGGGCTTCTCTACTTAAGGTTGTTAGTTCGTTCTGGGGAGAGGATCGAGGGACTTAAGTCTGAGTCTTGACAGGAAGAGCACGGTAGCTTCTGTCAATATCAGCCGGAGATGTTGCCCACGAGGGTGGTGAAGTGAAGTCGCTCAGTTGTGTCCGACTCTTTGCGACCCCATGGACTGTAGCCTACCAGGCTTCTCCGTCCCTGGGATTCTCCAGGCAGGAATACTGGTGTGGGTTGCCATTTCCTTCTCCAGATCTTCCCAACCCAGGGATCAAACCTGGGTCTCCTGTATTGCAGGCAGACGCCACCAGGGAAGGAGGATGGTAGCTGATTCAATAGGAACAAATAGGTCACTTCTCCAGAAACAGCTCTAGGACTGTGAGACAAAGCAAAGCAAAGGCGGTGAAGTCAATTCACTTTGTTGGCTATTTTGACTGTTACTGTGAATTCTTAGAATTCTTTCCCCTTTTGGGAGAAAGAAATTCCAGCATGGTATTTTCTAGGATGTCTTGGCCTGATGAATGGAGGTGGAAGAATTGAGAAGAGGGAGTGGTGGGTATCTCGGGGGGCTTAAGCAAAAAGCAATAGGTTCAGAGACACGTTGAGGTTCATCAGGGACCACCACCATTTGGACCACTTTAGTTTTCCAAAACGGGCTACTTTACCACAGTTGGGCTGAGTGTGGTAAGAGATTCATTCCCAAACTGGAAACTCGTTTCTCCGAGCTGATGATCGACAGGGAGCCTCGTCACGGGGGGCTCGGAGGGTGCTGGAAAGGCTGATTAGACCCTGAAGGCCCTTGAGGTACTTAAGCTTGACACAGTCTCTTTCCTGTGTCCTGGCTTTTTGCAGCACTAGCAGAAACTGAAAGGGCTTTGTTTAGGGACCATTATTCGCTGGAGTTGAAGGTGAAGGATTTGAGAGGTCTCTCTTGGTTTTAAGCTAAATTAGCTAAATCTGGAGTAGACATGCTTTCCTGTTTGATGCCAGTCCTTTGAACTAAAAGGGAAGGATCTCCTTTCAGCCAATTAATGAACACAGAGCTAAAGGCTACCTCAGTGAATCTGTTATGAAACCAAACTCAGGTCCACTTGCCCACACACTATAAAGTCAGTCTCCCGATACCAGGATCAGCCTGCTGGCTCTCGTTTTCGCAGGGCCAGGAGGCTGCAGCCCCTGGACGGACGCAGACCTGGGACACCCCGTGCTGCTCCCGCCACACTCGCTGGTCAGACAGCGCACTTGCCAGGCAGGGCTGGATCACAGCACCTTGTGACGACTGGAAATCCCTGCATTCTGGGAAAACTGAGTTTGTCCATCTTTCAAAACTCAGTTGCTTCAATTAGCAGCTGTCTGGGTGAGATGACGGGGCACATGGCTCCTAAGGAAGCAGGAGGGAGGTGCTTGTAGCCATGGGACCCCCGACCCACGAGAGCCCCGCCCGGGAGAGAGGACTCAGCACGACCAGGGTCTCCCGGTCATGGCGTCCTCGCGTCGCAGGACAGACATTGCCGGAGACGGCGCGGTGTGCCCGGGGCCTCTGCGCTGAGCGAAGCCTCGCGTGGAGGTGTGATTATTTGAGAATAAAAAGGGTTTGTGAAAGCAAGCTGTTTAATAGTTTACCCAACAAACTCGACTTGGCAAAGAGGCTGCCCCGTCGTCGTGGCGGTGAGGAGCACCTGGGCCGGCGGGACCCTCGACCTCCCCCTCCCCCTTGGTGACCCCCCCTCTGCTGGCCTGCGGAGCAGCTGGGAGAAGGCAAGTAAGGCACAGGTCAGGGCTGATGGCAGAGCTTGGATGGGGGCGCAGCCGTCCTCCGCGCCCTGGGCCTGGCCCTGACCCCGCCGTCACACCCGGGGCGGGAGGTGTGGACGAGCCACCGGGCCACTCCAAGCCCCTGGGAGGCTCACTGCCGCTGAAGCCCCCCGGGACAGCACCCTTCCTGGGGGAGTCGCCGCACGTGGGCGGGAGGAGCAGGGAGGGGCGGGGCGGGCCTGGCCGAGCTGCCCCTGCACTTAGGACGCTCTTCACAGGAGGCAGGGCCAGGTGCCCTGGGCTGCTCTCCAGGCAGGAAGCGGGCAGGGCCCAAGCAACGAAGCCCCGGGAAAGAGACCAGAGGCAGCCGGCTTCTCCCCACCTTGACCAGGCTTGGGGTGTGCAGTGAGGGGCTGTGCCCACCCCTCCCTGGGTGGGGCTAAGGAGCGCGGGCCCTGTTGTCAGAAGCTCCCTGTAGGCTTGGGGCCGCGGGGGAGCGTTTTCTGGGGGCTGAGGCTTTGGATGGAACTCGAGAGAACTCTGCCAGGCGTGCAGGCCGAGCTTCCCAGAGAGCCAGCTCTGGACCTGCTGTGGGCCTCAGCCGGGCAGGGAAGGGGCGCTGGGCTGTGACCCCCAGGCTCAGCTGTCCTTCCCAACACGGAACTTGCAGGCGCTGCCGTCGCCTTGTCTCTGCAGAAAAGCGCAGCGTGGCTGCTGCTGCTCCCACCTGGCGGGTCTGCGGGCGCACAGGAGCCCCTCAGCTCAGACAGGCCCGTGCGCCTCTCCGCACCTGCTGCGCCCGCCTGGACGCCACCACAGGAGTGAAGCCAGAGCGCCCCCAGGGCCCTGCAGGCCTGGGGTCACCCAGCTCCTGGGGCCCTGGTGGCGGGAGGCCTCCCACCCCTGTGGAGGAAGCCTGCTCTGCTCTGTGCTTCCCGGTCTGCAGCCAGAATCGCAGAGCAGCTCTCCTGCCCGGAGCCCAGGGGGCGCTGTGTCCCGAGTCTTGGGCCCCAGGGTTGGCAGGGGTCAGGGCCGCAGCTCCTTGGCAGTGGCCTCATCCAAGATGAGTGGGGGCCGGAACTCGCGGCCTCGCAGGTACTCCTCCAGCCCCTGGAGACGAGCAGGTCATGATGACTGGATCCCACCTCCTGGTCCACTGGGTAAGGCCCCAGGTCAGCCCGGAGCCAGTGAGAGGCAGGGCCAGAGAGGTTTCTAGGAGCGAGGGCTGGATGCCACCTCGAGCCCCCGGGCCTGCCCAGCCCTCCCATAGGGCTGACCAGAACTGCCAATGGGAGGCAAAGCGCAGTGGGAGACAAGGCTCCCACTCGCCCAACCCCAGGCTCAGATGGGCCTGCTTTGCCTTCCCCAACCCCTCCAGGCTTCTGACAGCTGCTGCACCCCAGGTCTCGGGCAGTCCTGTGCCACTGAGGACCGTGGCAGAGCTATGACTTCCCAGCCAAGCATCCAGCTCAGCCTGCCCCGTCCGACCCCACCAGCCCAACCCCAGGGGAGCCCCCGCTGGCCGGTTGGCTCTCACCTCTCCAGCATATGACACCAAGGGTGAGATCTCGCAGATGGCTGGAGGCTCTGTGGTGCCAGGCAGGCTGGGGGGTGTACTCGTCAGAATTAGCTCAGGGTCCTGTCCCAGCGCCCTCCCTGGCCCCACCCACCAGGGAGCCGGGCAGTCCCTGCCCACCCAGCGGACCATCCTCCACACCCGCAGCCCTCCTCCAGGCAACCTCCTCTTCCTCTAAACACCAGGCCCCAGGCACTGCCCCAGAACGACAGGCGCCAACTTGATCTGGAAAACGCTCCTTGCCCTCTGCAGGCATCTCAGCCTGGATTCAGGAGGTGGCTGTGAGCATCGGGGTAGAACCTAAGTTCCTATTCTTTCCCCACCCTGGAAGGTGCCCCGCCTGGGAAGGTGCAGCCCTCATGTACCCGGGGGGCTCAGCAGACCTCGAGGACCGGGCACACGGCCACCTGCATTCAGCGTGGTGCCAGGGCAGAAGCCCCCACCCCTCTCAGCAGCCGTGCCAGCAAGGCCTTGGGGTGGGGCTTGGGCTGTGACACCCTGACACCACTGTCCTTTGGGCCACACCCCACAGCCCACACTCACCTGGGCTGCTCCAGGAGCCAGGCCCCGTGCGCGTCCAGGAAGCGGGCGCCTGCCCGCAGGGCCCACCGGCAGTGCTGGGCGAGCAGGGCCCGCCGGGACGTGGAGGGGCTGTCCCTGTCGGCTGAGTCGGCGTTCTTGAGTGGGGAGAACTCCTCCTCCCGTAGCACCTGGAAGGCCACGAAGTTCCTGGGAGAACGGGGGAGACAGCTGTAGACCCGATGTGCCAGCCAAGATGCCCTGGGCCCTGGCAGCTGAAGGCCAGGCCGGAGCGACACAGACTACGTGGGGGTCTGTTCTCTGGGCCCCCGAGCACGCGTGAATCTTTGTTCCAAGACCCCAGAGCTATCTTTGGTCCTCTCTTCCCTCCTCTTCTCACCAGCCTGACCCCCAGAACCCGGGACCCCAGGTGGGGGCCACCTACCCTGGCAGCACCAGCTACTTCCCCTGGAAAGAGCTTCAGGGCCCCAGGCCAGGGCAGAGGGGCCTGAGGGGTCTCAAGAGGAAGCACAGGTGTCCCCCCAAGTCCACAACCCCAAGGGCTCCAACTGCCCTAGACACGCCCTCCGCTCCCGCCCCAGGGACTCCTTCCTCTGGGCTTCTCGCGCCAAAACCCGCCTGCAGCCCCCCAGCACCCGCTGCAAAGGGGCACAGCCTCCATTTCTCTGCCTGTTGGGCCTCAGAACTACCACAAGACGGGGGTAGGGGGCAGGAACAAACACGGCTTCTGCACTGACTTGGCAAACGGGAGCACGTCAAACACGAACTTCTCCATCTTGATCCCGTTCGGCTGGAGCGGCTTTACTGGGTTCCCGTGCTCGTCCACACAGGGGACCTTCTTCACAGCTGCGTGTGCCTGTAGCAGGGGCTCCAGCTCCCTGGGGACGCGGCCAACAGGAGGTGAGACGCAGTTCAGACGGACACCTCAGGGCCCCAGCCTGCCTCCCACACGCCTGGCCAGATGGGGCAACTGGGCAGACGGACACAACGGACGGACACAGCGGTGAGAGCGCAGCTGAGCCCTGTCTGCAGAGCCAGAGAGCCGGCCGCCATCAGCCTCACCCCTGACCAAGCTCAGTGGCAGCAGCAAGCCCCGGGGTGGGTGGCGCCCGCCGGCACAGCCTCTCTACAGGAGGGCCCGCCCGGCCGCACCCGCTGCCGGGCTCTCCGCTGCCTCTAGCTTGTTTAAACTCAAGAGCCATTCTGCACTGCAACCCACAGGCCAGGTCTGCCCCCAGGCCCTGCAGCCAGGCTGGCCAGGAAGCCGCCTGCCACGCACACCTGGTGACTGTCCGGAGGAAGTCTCGGGTGAAGAAGTGGTTGCAGATGTTGCCCGCGTTGTACAGCAGGCCCCCACCTGGCGCGCGCAGCTGCGCCACCTCGGGGCTGATCTCGCTGTACTCCACCACCTGGGGGACGCCGTCCACCTGGCACACCACGCCCACTGGCTCCTCAGGGTACGCCTTTTCCACCACCTGAAGCCGCGACAGGACGGAGAGATGCCTGGCTGGGCGAATAAACTGACTGGGGCGGGACGAGCAGGCGGGGACGCGCGGCGGGGCGGGGGTGAGGGGCGGGGCCAGGACCCCCCGCCCCTCCTCTCTAGGGGCCATCTCCAGGGCCTCTGCAGGCCTCCCACACGCTGCTCTGCTGGCAGTTCCAGCCACGCCCTCAGTCGCCTCCCTGCACAGCCAGCCACCAGGGAAACGGTGGCATCTGGAGGAGGGTTTATCAGGGTTTCTCACCCTCCCCGCCCAAGAGAGCTGCTTCAAGGGACAGCTTCGGGACCAGCCCCCAAGGTGCCTGGTCCACTGGATCTCCCCGGGGCCCCCTGCAACCCTAGGAAAGAACGGACGGAGCACAGGGAGCTTCCCGGGCAGCCCAGAGGGGCTCCGCTCAGCCTGCGGGCTCTCGCTTCCGCAGGGCCAGCAGGCTGCAGCCCCTGGACGCACGCAGCCCCGGGGCACCCCGCGCTGCTCCCGCCACACTCGCTGGTCAGGCAGCGCGCTCGCCAGGCGGGGCTGGATCGCAGCACCTTGTGACGACTGGAAATCCCTGCATTCCGGGAAAACTGAGTTTGTCCATCTTTCAAAACTCCGTTGCTTCAGTTAGCAGCTGTCTGGGTGAGATGACGGGGCACGTGGCTCCTAAGGAAGCAGGAGGGAGGTGCTTGTAGCCATGGGACCCCCGACCCACGAGAGCCCCACCCGGGAGAGAGGACTCAGCACGACCAGGGTCTCCTGGTCACGGCGTCCTTGCGTCGCAGGACAGACATTGCCGGAGACGGCGCGGTGTGCCCGGGGCCTCTGCGCTGAGCGAAGCCTCGCGTGGAGGTGTGATTATTTGAGAATAAAAAGGGTTTGTGAAAGCAAGCTGTTTAATAGTTTACCCAACAAACTCGACTTGGCAAAGAGGCTGCCCCGTCGTCGTGGCGGTGAGGAGCACCTGGGCCGGCGGGACCCTCGACCTCCCCCTCCCCCTTGGTGACCCCCCCTCTGCTGGCCTGCGGAGCAGCTGGGAGAAGGCAAGTAAGGCACAGGTCAGGGCTGATGGCAGAGCCTGGATGGGGGCGCAGCCGTCCTCCGCGCCCTGGGCCTGGCCCTGACCCCGCCGTCACACCCGGGGCGGGAGGTGTGGACGAGCCACCGGGCCACTCCAAGCCCCTGGGAGGCTCACTGCCGCTGAAGCCCCCCGGGACAGCACCCTTCCTGGGGGAGTCGCCGCACGTGGGCGGGAGGAGCAGGGAGGGGCGGGGCGGGCCTGGCCGAGCTGCCCCTGCACTTAGGACGCTCTTCACAGGAGGCAGGGCCAGGTGCCCTGGGCTGCTCTCCAGGCAGAAAGCGGGCAGGGCCCAAGCAACGAAGCCCCGGGAAAGAGCAGAGGCAGCCGGCTTCTCCCCACCTTGACCAGGCTTGGGGTGTGCAGTGAGGGGCTGTGCCCACCCCTCCCTGGGGGGGGCTAAGGAGCGCGGGCCCTGTTGTCAGAAGCTCCCTGTAGGCTTGGGGCCGCGGGGGAGCGTTTTCTGGGGGCTGAGGCTTTGGATGGAACTCGAGAGAACTCTGCCAGGCGTGCAGGCCGAGCTTCCCAGAGAGCCAGCTCTGGACCTGCTGTGGGCCTCAGCCGGGCAGGGAAGGGGCGCTGGGCTGTGACCCCCAGGCTCAGCTGCCAGGGAGGGAGGAGCAGCCCCTTCAAACACAGTGCTGTGCAAGGGTTAGGATAAAATGGAAAAGTTCCTAAAAATATACACATGACCAAAACTGATGCAAGAAGAAATATGAAATGTGAATATATGTATGAGAAAAATTGGATTAGTAATTTAACCTCCCTCCAAAAGAAAGCCCAAGCCCAGCTAACGTTGCTGGTGAAGCCTACCAAACACTTAAAGAAGAATTGACATCAATATTCACAAACTCTTCCAGGACATAGACGAGGAGTAAACACTTTCCAGCTCATTCTATGAGGCCAATATTAATCTAATACCAACATTGGAAAGAGGGGTCACTGGAAAACTACAGGCCAATATCTCCCATTAAGATAAATGCAGAAATTCTCTACAAAATGTTAGCTGGAAGAATTCAGCAATATTCAGAAAACATGGCACATTTTGACCATTTTTTCCAGGAAGGTAAGCTTGGTTTAACATCCATAAATTGATGTCATACACCATGTTAATAAAGCACCAAAGTGACACGATCGTTTCAATAAATGCAGAAAATAAGCATTTGAAAAATCCAGTACCTATTCACAATAAATACTCTCAACAAATTAGGGAAAGAAGAGAACTTCCTAACCTGGTACAACTGCCTGCAAAACCCAATAGCTATTATTGTACTTGATAGTGAAAAATGAAATGCTTTCCCTCTGGGATGAGAAGTGAGGCACAGATGTCTGTTCTCACCGTTTCAGTCTTGGAACGAGAGGTTCTGTCTAGTTCTCTCTCCCAGGAAAGACACAAACAGCTTCCAGACCGGGAAGGAAGAAAGGAAACCGCCTATTAACACACAGACGGCGTGATTCCTACAAAAGCTAAGGAGCGCGGGCCCTGTTGTCAGAAGCTCCCTGTAGGCTTGGGGCCGCGGGGGAGCGTTTTCTGGGGGCTGAGGCTTTGGATGGAACTCGAGAGAACTCTGCCAGGCGTGCAGGCCGAGCTTCCCAGAGAGCCAGCTCTGGACCTGCTGTGGGCCTCAGCCGGGCAGGGAAGGGGCGCTGGGCTGTGACCCCCAGGCTCAGCTGTCCTTCCCAACACGGAACTTGCAGGCGCTGCCGTCGCCTTGTCTCTGCAGAAAAGCGCAGCGTGGCTGCTGCTGCTCCCACCTGGCGGGTCTGCGGGCGCACAGGAGCCCCTCAGCTCAGACAGGCCCGTGCGCCTCTCCGCACCTGCTGCGCCCGCCTGGACGCCACCACAGGAGTGAAGCCAGAGCGCCCCCAGGGCCCTGCAGGCCTGGGGTCACCCAGCTCCTGGGGCCCTGGTGGCGGGAGGCCTCCCACCCCTGTGGAGGAAGCCTGCTCTGCTCTGTGCTTCCCGGTCTGCAGCCAGAATCGCAGAGCAGCTCTCCTGCCCGGAGCCCAGGGGGCGCTGTGTCCCGAGTCTTGGGCCCCAGGGTTGGCAGGGGTCAGGGCCGCAGCTCCTTGGCAGTGGCCTCATCCAAGATGAGTGGGGGCCGGAACTCGCGGCCTCGCAGGTACTCCTCCAGCCCCTGGAGACGAGCAGGTCATGATGACTGGATCCCACCTCCTGGTCCACTGGGTAAGGCCCCAGGTCAGCCCGGAGCCAGTGAGAGGCAGGGCCAGAGAGGTTTCTAGGAGCGAGGGCTGGATGCCACCTCGAGCCCCCGGGCCTGCCCAGCCCTCCCATAGGGCTGACCAGAACTGCCAATGGGAGGCAAAGCGCAGTGGGAGACAAGGCTCCCACTCGCCCAACCCCAGGCTCAGATGGGCCTGCTTTGCCTTCCCCAACCCCTCCAGGCTTCTGACAGCTGCTGCACCCCAGGTCTCGGGCAGTCCTGTGCCACTGAGGACCGTGGCAGAGCTATGACTTCCCAGCCAAGCATCCAGCTCAGCCTGCCCCGTCCGACCCCACCAGCCCAACCCCAGGGGAGCCCCCGCTGGCCGGTTGGCTCTCACCTCTCCAGCATATGACACCAAGGGTGAGATCTCGCAGATGGCTGGAGGCTCTGTGGTGCCAGGCAGGCTGGGGGGTGTACTCGTCAGAATTAGCTCAGGGTCCTGTCCCAGCGCCCTCCCTGGCCCCACCCACCAGGGAGCCGGGCAGTCCCTGCCCACCCAGCGGACCATCCTCCACACCCGCAGCCCTCCTCCAGGCAACCTCCTCTTCCTCTAAACACCAGGCCCCAGGCACTGCCCCAGAACGACAGGCGCCAACTTGATCTGGAAAACGCTCCTTGCCCTCTGCAGGCATCTCAGCCTGGATTCAGGAGGTGGCTGTGAGCATCGGGGTAGAACCTAAGTTCCTATTCTTTCCCCACCCTGGAAGGTGCCCCGCCTGGGAAGGTGCAGCCCTCATGTACCCGGGGGGCTCAGCAGACCTCGAGGACCGGGCACACGGCCACCTGCATTCAGCGTGGTGCCAGGGCAGAAGCCCCCACCCCTCTCAGCAGCCGTGCCAGCAAGGCCTTGGGGTGGGGCTTGGGCTGTGACACCCTGACACCACTGTCCTTTGGGCCACACCCCACAGCCCACACTCACCTGGGCTGCTCCAGGAGCCAGGCCCCGTGCGCGTCCAGGAAGCGGGCGCCTGCCCGCAGGGCCCACCGGCAGTGCTGGGCGAGCAGGGCCCGCCGGGACGTGGAGGGGCTGTCCCTGTCGTCTGAGTCGGCGTTCTTGAGTGGGGAGAACTCCTCCTCCCGTAGCACCTGGAAGGCCACGAAGTTCCTGGGAGAACGGGGGAGACAGCTGTAGACCCGATGTGCCAGCCAAGATGCCCTGGGCCCTGGCAGCTGAAGGCCAGGCCGGAGCGACACAGACTACGTGGGGGTCTGTTCTCTGGGCCCCCGAGCACGCGTGAATCTTTGTTCCAAGACCCCAGAGCTATCTTTGGTCCTCTCTTCCCTCCTCTTCTCACCAGCCTGACCCCCAGAACCTGGGACCCCAGGTGGGGGCCACCTACCCTGGCAGCACCAGCTACTTCCCCTGGAAAGAGCTTCAGGGCCCCAGGCCAGGGCAGAGGGGCCTGAGGGGTCTCAAGAGGAAGCACAGGTGTCCCCCCAAGTCCACAACCCCAAGGGCTCCAACTGCCCTAGACACGCCCTCCGCTCCCGCCCCAGGGACTCCTTCCTCTGGGCTTCTCGCGCCAAAACCCGCCTGCAGCCCCCCAGCACCCGCTGCAAAGGGGCACAGCCTCCATTTCTCTGCCTGTTGGGCCTCAGAACTACCACAAGACGGGGGTAGGGGGCAGGAACAAACACGGCTTCTGCACTTACTTGGCAAACGGGAGCACGTCAAACACGAACTTCTCCATCTTGATCCCGTTTGGCTGGAGCGGCTTTACTGGGTTCCCGTGCTCGTCCACACAGGGGACCTTCTTCACAGCTGCGTGTGCCTGTAGCAGGGGCTCCAGCTCCCTGGGGACGCGGCCAACAGGAGGTGAGACGCAGTTCAGACGGACACCTCAGGGCCCCAGCCTGCCTCCCACACGCCTGGCCAGATGGGGCAACTGGGCAGACGGACACAACGGACAGACACAGCGGTGAGAGCGCAGCTGAGCCCTGTCTGCAGAGCCAGAGAGCCGGCCACCATCAGCCTCACCCCTGACCAAGCTCAGTGGCAGCAGCAAGCCCCGGGGTGGGTGGCGCCCGCCGGCACAGCCTCTCTACAGGAGGGCCCGCCCGGCCGCACCCGCTGCCGGGCTCTCCGCTGCCTCCAGCTTGTTTAAACTGAAGAGCCATTCTGCACTGCAACCCACAGGCCAGGTCTGCCCCCAGGCCCTGCAGCCAGGCTGGCCAGGAAGCCGCCTGCCACGCACACCTGGTGACTGTCCGGAGGAAGTCTCGGGTGAAGAAGTGGTTGCAGATGTTGCCCGCGTTGTACAGCAGGCCCCCACCTGGCGCGCGCAGCTGCGCCACCTCGGGGCTGATCTCGCTGTACTCCACCACCTGGGGGACGCCGTCCACCTGGCACACCACGCCCACTGGCTCCTCAGGGTACGCCTTTTCCACCACCTGAAGCAGCGACAGGACGGAGAGATGCCTGGCTGGGCGAATAAACTGACTGGGCGGGACGAGCAGGCGGGGACGCGCGGCGGGGCTGGGGTGAGGGGCGGGGCCAGGGGAGGAGGCGGGGTCAGGGCGGGGCGGGGCGCGCACCGGCTCACCTTGGCTCCACAGTCGGCGCCCCGCAGCACGCAGAAGCCGATGAAGACCGGGTCGGCCAGCCGCACCAGGATGTTGTCCACACAGTACACGTGCACGAACTCCACTCCTCGCCGCTCCATGTCCTCTAGGATCTGGTGGTCCTCCAGCGCGCTGTACAGGCCCCCATTGCCATCTGCCGACGGAAGAGAAAGGGCCTTGCAAGGGCTCCGGCCGGCCTCTAGTTGATGCTGTGCTAGAGACAGGGGAGGCCCCTCGGGGCTGGACCTTGCGCCTAAGGGCACGCTCTATGCTATCCTAGTAGCCCTGTGGCTGTTCCACGTGACAGACGGGAATCAAGGCCCCGAGAAGGGGGGCCCCTTGCTCAGGACTACACAGCCTCTGGGCAGCATATTGTGGCCTCCGCCCCAGGCCTCTTGACCTCGAGCTAGCTCCACATTCTCGGCCTTCCTCCGCATTCAGGCCCTTCCTGCCTCAGAGATGGGGCGTACCTGGTGCCATGGCGACCTTGTCTTTCCTCTCCAGGATGGCCCTGCCATCGAAGGACACAGCAGGCAACATGCGCTGTTCAAACATGATCACGTTGTTGGGATCCAAGTGGAAAAAGTCATGCTCCTCGAAGAACTTGGCCGTGGGCCCCAGCGTGAACTCACTGGTCATGATGTACCTGCAAGGGAGGCAAGGCTGAGCCAGCCTTGCAAAGGGCCTGGTCCCCCTGGCAGATGGGGCTGGCAGGCCTCCCTCTGGTGGGGGCTGGGCTCTGTCTGGGGCTGTGCTGGGGTTCAAGTCCTGGTGCGGAGCAGGACTGGGGCTACACAAGTTGGGGGAGGGGGAATCACTCTGGGGCCAAGGGAATGCAGGCGGGCACACCAGGGCACCGTGCAGCGGGTCCCGTAGCGCTCGCCGGCCAGCTGCTCCACCCGCCGAATCCGTTCTGCCTGCAGCTGGTACAGGGTCTTCTGGCTGGGCAGCCCCACCTGATACATGCCCTTGGGGTAGGTCACCCCCAGGCGGGTGCCCTGCCCACCAGCCAGCAGCAGCACGGCCACCTTGTTCAGGGCGATCTGATGGAAACCTGGAGGCAGGGGGCACCATGAGCGGGTTCCCGAAACCCACCACACAACCACCCCTTCATTTTTAGCGCAAACCAAACTTGAGCCTGGGGCTGCGAGCCACAGCGCAGAACTTTCCAGATGACACTCTGACCTGGGCTGGGGCCTCACCCACCCCTAACCTTACCCCCGACCCTGCCGAGGTTCTGACCACGCCCTCCTGGGTCCTTCAGAGGAAACACCCCGCGGGCCCGTTAGGAGCCGCGGGCGGGAACCGGGTCAGACTCCCCTCCAAGAGCAACAGCCTCAGCTACGGGCCGAGAGGCAAGCACAGCCCGCTGGCGCTGCTGTGAAACGGGGCCTGTGCGGGTGTCCAGGGGCCCTGCTGGCAGTAAGTGGCACCTGGCCATCCAGGGGCGCCCAGCACGAAGCACACCCCCAGGGAACTGGGCCTGGGGCGGCGGCCCCGGAACCAACCCGAGCCGGTACGTGTGAGAGGGCAGGCGATTTCACGAAGAAGGCAAACTGAGCTCCAGGCTCCGCTTCCCCGCGCGCCCCGCTCGGCCCGCTCCGTGGGCGTGGCCCCTTCCGGCCGCCCGCGGCGCCCGCCGCCCGGATCCCCGCCGCCTACCTTCCTCCTCCCAGAGCTGCCGGGTCTGGGGGTCACCCTCGCTCGCGCTGCCCACGCACTCAGGAGGCAGGGGCTGCAGGCGCGCGGCCAGGTCGGGCGGCGGGCCCGGGGGGCGCGCGAAGGCGGCAGCCGCGCGCAGGCAGTGCTGGCGCAGCGCCTCGGGCTCCAGGGCCTCGAGTTGGGCCAGCAGCGCGGCGCGGGGCTCCGGCGCCAGCTCGGCGCAGAAGCGCAGGAGGTGCTCCTGGCTTGCGCGCTGCAGCCGGGCGCGCAAGTCCGCCTCCGAGGCCATGTTGCCGCCCCTGGCCGCGCTGGCGCTTGTGACCCGCGCTCTCCGGCCGGTGTCACGGGACCCGGCGGGCGGCCCGGACTCCAGCCGGGGGGGCCCGGGGCGCCCCGCCTTGACCCCGCCCCGCCCGGGCCCGGCTGGGTCGCAGACCCCTGCCCACTCCGCCTCTCTTCCGCCCCCGCCCCTCCACTATTCAGCCCCGGAGGCCGCTCCGAGCCCCGCCCCTGCCCGCCCTGGCGCTGGCTCCTTTAGTTCGCCTCCTAGCCCACAGTCCCCAGCGGAGGCTAGGGTCCATCTCTGCCAGTGGCCGTGTTTGCATCTACCAGGACCCCTGGCGCCAGGGACCACAGCCCGGGGGCTCAGGGCCAGCAGACTGAGGGCTGGGCGGGGGCGGACTGAGCCAGATCTCCAGCAGGGCCCCCCAGAAGGCCAACCTTCCTGCCTGTGGGCCCCCTCCTTCTTATTCCTCCTCCTTCCCATTGCCGTGTGACCGGAAGCACGCAGGGGCTGCCCCTGGCCCTGCCTTTTTACTTTAACCATCAGATTTTAAACCTCCTGCTGCTTACAGCCTCCTCCTCCTTGGTGAAAAATATGAGAGTAGCTTCAGGCACTAGAGGACAAAATTTTATTTTAGAAACTAGTTTCATTAAGTCAAAGTCATGCTACCCAGGGTTAAAACAAGTTAAAAGGGTGCTTTAGGACCCGAAATGAAAAGATCTCTGGGACTTCCCTGGTGGTCCAGTGACTAAAACTCTTATCTCCTGATGCAGGGAGGCTGAGTTCAATCCCTGGGCAGCGAACTAAGAACCCAGATTGCTGTTCAGTCATCAGTCGTGTCTGTCAGTGACCAGGCTGCAGCTCGGTAGGCTCCTCTGTCCTCCACTATCTCCTGGAGTTTGCTCAAATTCACATCCATTGAGTCCATGATACTATCCAACCATCTCATCCTCTGCCACCATATTCTCCTGCCCTCCATCTTTCCCAGCATCAGGGTCTTTTCCAATGACTTGGCCAAAGTATTGGAGATTCAGCTTCAGCGTCAGTCCTTCCCATGAATATTCAGGGTTGATTTCCTTTAGGATGGACTGGTTTGATCTCCTTGCAGTTGAAGGGACTCTCAACGGTCTTCAACACCACAGTTCGAAAGCATCATTTTTTTCTGCTCTCAACCTTCTTTATGGTCCAACTCTCACATCCATACATGACTATTATAGCTTTGACTGTATGGACCTTTGTCAGCAAAGTGATGTCTCTGCTTTTTAATATGATGTCTAGGTTTGTCGTAGCTTTCCTTCCAAGGAGCAAGCATCTTTTAAAAATTTCACGGCTGCAGTCACCATCACCTTGATTTTGGAGCCTGAGAAAGGAAAACCTGTCACTGCTTCCACTTTTCCCCTTCTGTTTGCCAGGAAGTGATGGGACCGGATGCCATGACCTTAGTGGTTGTTGCTGTTTTTAATGTTGAGTTTCATGCCAGCTTTCTCACTCTCTTCTTGCACCTTCATCAAGAGGCTCTTTAGTTTCTCCTCACTTTCTGCCATTAGCATGGTATCATCCACATATCTGAGGTTGTTGATTTCTCCTGGCAACCTTGATTCCAGTTTGTGATTCATCCAGTCCAGCACTTCCCATGATGTGCTCTGCATTTAAGTTAAATCCCAATTTTGAATCAGTCAGTTGTTCCATGTCTGGTTCTGACTGTTGCTTCTTCTTCCTTCTCTTTCCTTTTAATAATTTTATTTACTTACTTTTGGGTATGCTGGGTCTTTATTTCTGCACGGGCTTTTCTCTTGTTTCAGAGAGCGGGGTCCACTTTCCAGTTGCAATGCATGGGCTTCTCATTGCGCTGGCTTTTCTTGCGGAGCACGGGCTTTGAAAGGGCGCTTGAGCTTCAGCAGTTGCAGCTTCCAGGCTCTGGGCGCAGGCTCACTGGCGGCTTCGCACGAGCTTAGCGGCTCTGTAGCACGTGGGATCTTCCCAGAGCAGGGGAGGAACCAGAGTCTCCTGTGTTGGCAGCCTGATTCTTTACCACTGGGCCAGCAAGGAAGCCCTAACTGTTGCTTCTTCTGAGGATACAAGTAAGGTATTCTGGTATGCCCATCTCTTTAAGAATGTTCCACAATTTGTTGTGCTCCACTCAAAGGCTTTAGCATAGTCAATGAAACAAACACAGGTAGATGTTTCTCTGGAATGTCCTTGCTTTCTCCAGGATCAAATGAATGCTTGTAATTTGATCTCTGGTTCCTCTGCCTCTTCGAAATCCAGCTTGTACATCTGGAAGTTCTCGGTTCACATACTGCTGAAATCTAGGTTGAAGGATTTTACCTGGCTAGCATGTGAGATGAGTGCAGTTGTGTGGTGAGGTGAAGTCGCTCAGTCTTGTCCGACTCTTTGCGACCCCATGGACTGTAACCTACTAGGCTTCTCAGTCCATGGGATTCTCCAGGCAAGGATACTGGAGTGAATTGCCATTTCCTTCTCCAGGGGATCTTCCCAACCCAGGTATCAAACCCAGGTCTCCCACATTGGAGGCAGACGCTTTAACCTCTGAGCCACCAGGGAAGCCCAATTGTGTGGTAGTTTGAACATTCTTTGGCATTGCCCTTCTTTGAGACTGGAATAAACACCTTTTCCAGTCCTGTGGCCACTGCTGAGTTTTCCAAATTTGCTGACATACTGAGTGCAGCATGCTAACAGCATCATCTTTTAGGACTTGAAATATCTCAGCTGGAATTACATCATCTCCACTAGCTTCCTTCATGGAATGCTTCTGAAGGCTCATTTGACTTCACACTCCAGGGTGTCTGGCTCTAGGGAAGTGATCGTGCCATCCTGGTTCTCCAGCTTACGGTTCTTCAGTGTATTCTCGCCACTTAATCTTTCCTGCTTCCCTTAGGCACTTACTGTTTCTGTCCTTTACTGTGCCCTCCGTGCATGAAATGTTTTCCTGCTATCTCGTTTTTTTGAAGAGATCTTTAGTCCTTCCCAATTTGTCGTTTTCCTCTATTTCTTTGCACTGTTCTTTAAGAAGGCCTTCTTATCTCTCCTTGCTAGTCTCTGGAACTCTGCATTCAGTTGGGTATATTTTTCCCTTTCTCCCTTGCCTTTCACTTCTCTTCTTCCCTCAGCTATTTGTAAAGCCTCCTCAGACAACCACTTTGCCTTCTTGCATTTCTTTTTCTTTGAGGATGGTTTTGGTCACTGCCTCCTGTACCATCCCACATGCCACAACGAAAGGCCCTGCATGCTACAGCTAAGACCCAGTGTAGAGGAAGGGAGACAAAGAAAGAAAGAAAAGAAAAGAAGAACCTCCTCCAGCCTGTCCGCTTGTTAAGGCGTGGGCCGCACCCCTTCCAAGTACCCTTCCTGGGTTAGGAGGCAGAGCTTAACAGCCTCCTGGGGGTCCCCTGCACTTGCTCAGGACCTGAAAGAAGTGGACCTGCCTCAGGGCCTTTGCACCTGAACGGCTTGTTTTCAGAAAGTCAGGGGACTTCCTGCTCCACTTTGCTAGAGCTCTGCTCACAAGTCACACTGGGGAGACCCTTCTATCCTGTTCTGTTCCGCCTTGCCTTTCTGCACCTTCCCCTGCCCAGCTTCCCAAGGGAACTGAACCCCTGAGAGCTGGATGTTGTCTGGCTCACTGCTCTGTGCCATCATGTGATCCGTGACCAGCACACAGTGGACACTCAGCCAACGCCTGTTAACGGAACAGTTGTGTTGGGCCCCAGGTCTAGCACAGTGATGGGGCCTGATGGCTATGTGGGTGTGCACGCTGCATGGGGGGCCCTGAAATGAGGTCTGCGGCAGACGCTCCAAGTGGACAGTGTGTGGGGGAGGCTGGGACTCAGCTGAGGTAAGAAGGATTTGGACAATTGAGACCATGTAGCCACCTGAAGGGCCAAGAGGAGGGGGGCTGGCCCACCTGGGCAGAGGGGGCACTGACAAACGGGGGTACCTAGGAGGCACAGGTGGCTGACAGCTTCTTGAGCCACCTGCCAAGGGCGGCAGAGGATGGCGTGGCCAGTGCCCCTGCCCGCTCCAAAGAGCTCCTGGCTGCCACAGAGAAAATTACAACTAGGGTGGGCACCTCACAAGTTTAAAGGCCACAGAGGCTCTGCCTAGCCTGGGCCTCTGGGAAGCCTCCCCCATCCCCCACCAGGGTACAGCCCACCTGAAAGCTACAGGTGGGAAGGTGTTGGGTAGGTTGGAAAGCGGCGCCGAAGGAGGAAGTGATCAGAGTTCAGGATCAGAAAGACATGGGGCCACGCCTTAGTCCCACGTCCAGAGCTGGCACTGACTCCAGCTTCTCCATGCCTTTCTCCAGTGCCTAGTGAGGGGCCGTCGGAACACCCACGGACCAGGGGCCGGCAGGGCCCACCTTCCCCGTGGCCCTAGAAGCCCTGAGGGGCCTTCGCTTACGTGGCACAGTGGGCTCAGTCTCACAAGGGCCGTGGCCTAGCCTGGGTCCCGCTGGGCATGCCGTCTGAGCGGCAGCAGCTTTGCCCGCTGCCAGCCACCGGCCTCCTCACCCACACTAACCCCACAGAGCTGCCCCCAGGCTGCCCCCTCCCATGGGCCTCGCCTTGGTGCAGCGTCCCACCCAAAGATGTTCTTTCTGCTGTGACCTCCAGGAGGGTTTCCACTGAGCACTGTGGACCAGAAGAGCACAGGGCTCAGCCAGGAGCAGTGAGGAAGGGTGTCCCTGGTAGGAGAGCCCCCAAGTACAAAGACGCAGAGGTGAAGGAACGCCAGTACCCTGAGCACAGGGGACTGGGGTGGGGGATGGGTGCTGGAAGCAGAGAAGGAAGGGGAGATGAGCCGCAGGACAAAAGACCTGAATGCCTCTGGGGACTCTGGCTGGTCCTGCCACTAAAGGGGAAGGGAGGGACAGACCAGTCTCCATGGGGTGACTCTAGGCTCACAGCTTTCTAGGTACCCCCCAAATTCCTCACCATGAAAGAGTCCTCAGTTTGAGGGATAACCCCACGGCAGAAGTGGACGCAGGACACTCCCTGGCCAGGCCAGTTGCCCTTAAAACAGCTTGAAACTCAGACCAGTGCCTGGGGCCCAAGGACACGGAGGCACAGGTAGGCAGGCCAGCCGGAGCATGGAGCCCATAGCCGCACCAAGAGCCTGTCTGGAGGAGGTGGTCGTCAACTCTTTGTTCTTTTACCCCCCAAGGTGAACAGTCTTCTTCTAAAGCAGCAGATAAGTCACATGCTCTGCTCAGTGGCAAAGTGGGGTATCAGTTACATGGAGAAGACCATCAGGGGAGGAAAGGGATCAGGGCAGGACCTCAGGGCAGGCAGGGTCCCAAGCAGACAGCATCTCGGGTCCTTCCCTGATTTGGGGAAGGTCCCATCAGTGGGCCTGAGATGACCCCTCCCAGAGTGACCAGGGGGTGAAGCAGGGGCAGCGGGCGGGGAGGGGGTGGTGCACAGGTCTGCCTGGCTGGCTTTCAGAGGCCATGTGTGCCCCGGTTGCAGCTGGAGGAGGTGTCCGGTCAGAGGAAGGGGCCGAAGCAGAAGGACCTTGTGAGCCGGAGAAGTCCCCTCTGGGGACACAAGAAAAGTGGCTTTGTCCTGCGGCCGGCAGGAAAGGGCAGGCTGTCCCAGGGGCCGGCGGAGGAGCGAGCAGCGGTGGGGACAGAGAGGCTTCTGTGAGCGGAAGCGCCCAGCTGGCTGGAGCCCACAATCCCCTCGGGGCCCGCCTGGCGCAAGAGAAAGGAGCCCCAGGGCTGCGCCGAGGGACACTCAGCGAAGAGCGCGCGGGGCAGCTCGAGGGGAAACGGGGGTCCATGCAGGGCTGCTCTCCTCCTTATCCCAGGAGGCCGCCTGGGGACAGGTTACCGCCGGCCCCGGGCCCCGCCCTCCGGAAGGTGGGCTGGGCGGCCTGAGCCAGCGAGGTCAGGACCGCGGAGGGAGCAGCCGGAGTGGTTGGGGCTGGGGAGTCTACCGGGGCGCTCGGGGGCCCCGCCCCCACCCGCAAGCTCGACCGGGAGGCGGACTTGAGGGACCCCACCCCCTGCGGCCGGCGACTCCACGCTCCCCCAGACCCTCTGGGCACGGCGGGAGCTCCCGAGCCACCGGCCTCTCCACCCGAAAATCAAACCCGGGCTGCCGGCCTCTCAGCCAATCAGAGAGGAGACGAGCTAGCCTCGGCCAATGGCCGCCGCGAATGCTAATGAGCGCTGACGCCACAGGGAGGCCCATTCAAAAAGTCGCCGCTATTGTCGGGGCGGGTCGCGCGCCGCAGGGCCCGCCGTCGGGCCGCACGGGGACCGAGCCGGGGCTGCCTGAGGCCCGAGCGCTGCGGGCGGGCGCCCATGGCCGGAGCCGCCATGGCCGAGCCGGGCGGCGGGCCGCCTCCCGCGCCCGGCACGGAGGGGCTGCCGCGCGCCTTCCTGCAGAGCCTGCGCACGCTCTTCGACATCCTGGACGACCGGCGGCGCGGCCTCGTGCACCTGCGGGAGATCGAGTCCCGGTGGAGGGGCGCCGACGCGCGCGAGCTGCCTCGCGGCGTGCTCGAGGGCCTGCGCCAGGTGGCCCCAGCCAGCGGCTACTTAACCTTCGAGCGCTTTGTGGCCGGCCTGCGCACCGCGCTGCCGAGCTCTGACGGCGACACGCGGGCCCCCGCGCGCGCCCCGGCCCGGGGAGGCTGCTCGGCGCGGCCCGGGGGCCAACCGGCGCCTCCGCGCCTGGTGTTCGCGCCGGCCGACGAGCCGCGGACCGTCCTGGAGAGGAAGCCCCTGCCCCTGGGCGCGCGCCCCCCGCCGGCTGGCCCAGGCGTCGCGAATCGGAACCTGGAGAAGCCGTGCGGCCTGGCGGAGGCGGCGCCCGGTCTGGCGGAGCCCGAGCGGCCCCAGGGCGCGGCGCTGGAGCGGAGCCCAAGCAAGGACACTGGTGAGTGGGGGCGGCCCCTGGGCCCGCCCGGAGCTCCCCGCTGGCGTGTAAACCTGGGTCACCCCGCTGCCTGGAGGGAAAGAAGTTTCTCCGCGCGTCGGGTGCTCGGGGACCCGGCCAAGGAGCTGGTGGGAGCCCCCGCATACCCCACCAGGAGCCCACTCCGAGCTAAACCCGAGCGGGGAGCCGTTTCGGCCTGAGGGCTCTCCACCTCAGTACTTGCCCACACCTGGGGACACCCGGGCCCTTGGGCTCATCTGGTGACTCAGGCAGAGGCAATTCTCACTGGTGTCAAGGGAGGGTCCCCAGACTGTGAAGGGCCTTTGCTGCCTCCTTGGGTCCTTCTCGGTCTAACCCCAGGCTGGCTTGAGCCCTGTAGGTACTGGCTGCTAGATCCCGCTTGGACGAGGTGGGGTGGGGTGGGCTCAGGGATGCCTCTGCCTGCTGGGCCTCCAGCCTGCTGACATCTGGGGCCCCTGGGCCGCCCTGCAAACCTGATGGTGTGGACCAGCTCAGGTGTCCCGGGGCGCCCCCAGCACCCCTCTGCTGTGCCTTTTCTGCCTGCAGCGCAGCTTGGCAGGTTGGAACATGAGCTCAGCCTGCCTGGAGCCGGTCTGCCAGGGCTGGCTGGCTGGAGCCGGTCTGCCACAGCTGGCCGGTGGCCCACATGGCCACCTGGTGCCAGCCCTCTGGGTGTGTCCCTGTCAGACATGCCTGTGCCCACTGCTGTGCCAGGCAGGGCATAGGGCTCGGGAGCCCAGGGAGGGCGCCCTCTTCACCTGCACCCACTCCCCCCTCACGGGCAGCCCTGCTCGCCCTCCCCGTCCTCCAGGGAAGCACCTGGCTTTCTGGCTCCACGGCAACTCTGCAACTCTGCGGGTGGCCGAGTGTGCGAGGAGTTTCTGCTGGGGCCCCACTGGTGCCGCTGTGCAGGGCTCGAGCTGCACTCTCCTTCCTGGGAGAGCGCTGGGCTCTGCTGCCTGAGCCCACGTTCCTCCTGCTCGAACTCCGAGTGAGCTACGTCGCTGCAGGCGCGTCTGACTCTCGGCAGCCCCATGGACTGTCGCCCGCTGGGCTCCTCTGTCCCTGGAGTTCTCCAGGCAAGAATGCTGGAATGGGTTGCCATGGCCTCCTCTGGGGGATCTTCCCGACCCAGGACTTGAACCGAGTCTTTTTGTGTCTCCTGCATTGGCTGGCGGGTTCTTAACCACTAGCGCCACCTGGGAAGCCCCAGTCGCCCTTAAAGGGCCCCGGGCGGACAAGGAGAGGAGTGGAGGCCAGAGGTCGCCTCGCTGGCTCCCAGTTCAGCGGCCTTGAGCCCTTGAGGTATGGGCCCTGGGAGTGCAGAGATGAATGAGATGGAGCCCCCTGCCCTCCGGGAGCTTGTACAGGGGGTGCGAGTGCAGACCTGAGCCTCAGTGGCTGCACGGCCATCTGCACGGCACGTGTGAGGGCTGAGAGAGGACCGGGCCCTGGCAGGGTGTGGTCCAGGGAGGCTCTGGATCGCTGAGGATCCCATGGGCACGCAGGCCTGGGCACCTGGCTTTGTGCAGCTGGGATTGGTTGAGGGTGGGTCTGGGATGGATCTTTGGGGGAGTCAAGCTTGCCTCGTGGGAAGAGAGCCAGGCTCTCACTTCTCTGTGCAGGAGCAGTGACCTGCAGGGCCCAGGAACTCGGCACAGGGGATGCCCACTGGGGGCCCCGTGCCCGAGGGGAACGGCGGAGGCACACCATCACCAACGGTGTGGACTGTGCCCTGGTGAGTAGGGGCCCGGGGCTCTACCATCACCCTGGGTTTGAACTTGGCCCCCACACGCATGGTTTCCTGGACCATTCCTCTGCCTGGGAGGGGACTCTGGCAGGAACGTCGGCGGTTCTAAACCTCAGTTCCCATCCTGGTTTGAACCCACTTGGGAGCTGGCCCATGGTCAGGTCAAGAAGTCCTTTGGTCAGCCCTTCCCCGGCACTGCACTGGCCCCTACCTGCTTTCCTGGCACGGCAGGCCTGCCCACCCGCTGAGTGACCACATGCCATAAAGGGCAGGGAGATTCCCTTGGAACCCTGTGTGGAGAGGCTAAGCAAGGCCAAGACTGCCCCCGGTCCCGGGAGGAGGAGCAGGGCTGTGTTCCCAGTGCGGAGGCGCACAAGGGCTCCTGTTGGCACCTGGGTGTGTGTGCTCAGGTGTGTGAGTGTGGGCTGGTATGAGTTCCAGGCACAGGCAGGGGCAGGCCATCCTGTCCTGCTGCGTGCCTGTGTGCAGCATGGCACGTGCCCATGTGGTGCCCGTGGGTGATGCAGCCTGTGCCCGTGTGGTGCCCATGGGTGACGCAGCCTGTGCCCGTGTGGTGCCCGTGGGTGGCGCAGTCTGTGCCCGTGTGGTGCCCGTGGGTGGCGCAGTCTGTGCCCGTGTGGTGCCCGTGGGTGACGCAGCCTGTGCCCGTGTGGTGCCCGTGGGTG
>SJYG01001167.1:43875-66697 GCA_006410535.1 Litocranius walleri
GGGGGTTGGGGGTGCCACCGCGGGCTGGGGGCAGAGTGCCAGCACAGCCTGGGGTGGGGGGTGCAGGCAGGGGCTGGGGGCCCCTGGCCAGTCCCTGAGCGCCCTCCCCGCCCCGCCCAGGAGGTGACTGACAAGAGTGAGCGGATCACACAGCTAGAGCGGGAGAAGTCTGCCCTCATCAAGCAGCTGTTTGAGGCCCGCGCCCTCAGCCAGCAGGACGCTGGGCCCCTGGACTCCACCTTCATGTAGCCGGCCCCGGGCACAGACAAGAGACCTTGCCGCCTGGCCAGTCTCTCAGCTCCGGGCTGGGGGGGCACTTCCTTGGCCCCCCTCTGAGGCAGAGGTGCTTGGACGTCGCCTCCCTCTTCCCTTCTGATCTGGGCTTCGGGGCTGGTGGAGTGGGAGACTCCATCGTGCCAGTGCCCAGCCTGGAGCCACCGCTGCTGTCGGTGGGGAGGGGGCGCCAGCCTCAGCAGCTCTGGGCAGGCCCGCTCCTGTGTTCTGCTGGCCTGTGTCCCCTCCGCCTGGGATCTCCAGTCCACAGCCCTGCTCACCCTGCGCTGCTAACTGGCCTTGGAGCCTGCATTTGGGTGTCTCGGATGGGGCCTGGAGTGGGTGGCCCTGGGGTGGGACACCTCAGACCCAGTGGTGATTGGCCCCAAGGGCCCATGGGCACATTTCCTCCCTCAGGACTCGGGGTCCCACCTCAGCCAGGAGGCCAGGGGCGTCTACTGGTGTCCAGTTCCAGGGGCGCCCCGGGGTGCAGTATTCAGAACTCACTGGATTCCTGCCTGAGCCAGAGCTGGCCTGCTTTCTCTTCCTCGCGGACCTTAGATGCTAGGTGAACGGGCTGGCGGTCACCCCTGCTGGCCCAGACTCCACTGAGCAAACAGTGCCCTTTCTTGGGCCTGCCAGGTAACCAGGGCGGCGTAGGGTGCCCTCCGTGAGCAAGGCCCTGTCCTCAGAGTGGTGGTACCCTCTAGCGTGCCCCAGGAAGTCCTGGAGACCCAGCAGCCTTAGCAGCACCCCCACCAGATGTGCGTTTCCCAGGGAATGAAGGGCCTGGGTCTGGGTCTGAGGAAGGGGGGCCTGAAGGACTCAAGAAGAGCCTGGCAGCAGGTCCCACCGGGGTCATTTGTTGACTGTCCCCCCAAGCCCGACCTTCTCTCGGGGAGACCACCTGCTCAGCTGGCCTATAGCCACCCTGGGAGGGGCTCCGAGCACCCCCAAGGCTCTCCCCTGGAGCTGAGGGCATCCAGGCTGTGCAGGCAGGCCGTGTGTTCGGGCCTGGACACTCTGGGCACTTATAGAACCGGGATCTGAGGGCTGACTGTGCACAGCCTCACGTGCCTGGGGGTGGCAGTCTGCCCAGAGAGGAGGGGTCTGGGGTGCTGCACCCACAGGGCCCAGCTCCGCCTGTGCCAGCTGGAGCCCTCCCCCAACACTGGCAGCCAGTGGAGGAAGGTGGTTGTCTCAGGTCCAGCACTCAGGCTACATGACCTTGACCTGGGCAGGTTCCCTGGGATGTGAGGCAGAAGGGGAACTGGACCCAAAGGGCGGCACTGGGTCTCCAGCATCCGAGCCTCTAGCATCTGAGCCATGCGGTGACTGGACCAGGGCCCACCAGGACCGCCTAGAGGCTGCCCCTCTCCTGGTTCCCCCGGTCGTCCCCCTCTGCCAGCCCTTGACCAGAGCCCCCGCAGCAGCTCGGGCCCTGAGCCCCTCACTAGGAGTCCGCAGAATTCCAGAACTGAAAACGGCCCTCCCCAGCTCCGAATCCTCCACCCACGCATGACTCAGGGCAGGCCAGGCCGCGGGCCGCCCCAGCTCTGGGCTCTGTCAGCGGTGCTCCGGCCCCCGGAGCTCCCTGCCCTGCCCCTGCCCAGCCCTGCCTGAGCCTGCACGGGCCAGGAGAGCAGGGGCGGCAGCCTTTGCCCTGAGGGTCTCTGCGTCCCTGCTGAGAGCTCGGGGTTTGCCCCGGGGGTACCACCAACTGCAGGCGGTCCCTCCAGTTGCAGGGTGAATGGGAGAAACCTGTGACTCGCAGAGAGGCCCTTAGTGATGATGCTGGCCTTCCACGCAGGACGGAAGACGCACTCTCCTTATTTGAAGCCTGCAATGAGGCTGCCTGTGCCGCCCTGGAGACCCCAAGGGGAGAACTGTGAGTGCCCACAGGCTGGCGAGCCCAGGCGGCTGGCAGAAGTAAAACAGCCTTTCCAGAGCAGCGAGTGTTAGCCACACAGGGGCAGCGACGGGCGGGTCGTCTGGGGCCTGCCCGTGCCCTGGAGAACGTTTAGCAGCATGCCCACTGGATGCCAGCCGCACTCAGCGTGATGCCAGCGGGGCGGGGGGGCCGCGAAGCCACCCTCAGCTGAGCATCTGCCAGAGCAGCGCGGCTCCACCAGACCTCGAGGATTCCCTGTGGACTGAGTGCCAAGGACAAGGAGCGTCTCCAGTTTAAAATCTGCTCACAAGGGATGGAGCCACTGTGAGCTGGGAGAAAACATTCTGTGGCCATTTCAGATACCGGGACAGAGAAGATGCTGATGTTTGGTGTACCTGGAGAAATAAAAGATGCTTGAAAACACAAACACGGAGTTGTCTATAGTTCCTTATTCCATTAAAAGTGTCAACCTTGATTCTATAAAGGTGGCCAATAAAATGAGAAGAATCTAATAGAACTAGAAATTTGAAAATAAAATTTAAAACTTGACTGGGCCTCACGTGGAAAATTTCAGCACAACTGAAAGGAGGCTTAATGAACTGAAACAGCTTAGGGAACGACTTGAGAGCCATTCAGTTAGAGAGTCAGGAACTATGAGAGAAGGGTCTTGATAGGTGGAGGGCTGTTTGGTTAGATTTCCTAAAAAAGCATGGGGAGAAGGGACAATGTATGAAGTTAGAATGGCTTGAATTTTTCCAGAATCGTCTTAAAAAACCAATCCTTACGTCCAGGAATCCCAGTGGGTCCCAGGCAAGATGAATTAGAAAAATGGCATTTTCTCTTGCAAGATTGTTAAAGAATCCAGAGACAAAGCCAGTTACCTTCAAAGGAGATAGCACAGTGACATCAAAGTCCAGAGACTGAAAAGCCATCAGTGGCTGAGACGGCGTCATTATTAACCTAGAAGCCTACACCCACAGACACTGTCTTTCAAGAGTGAGGGCAGGGGCTCCCCGTGATCCAGTGGCCAAGACCGCGCTCCCAGTGGGAGGCCGGCTTTAGCCCCTGGGCAGGACACTGGGTCTCATGTGCCACAACGGGAAGACCCCACGTGCAGCAAAGTCGCTGTTTTTTAAAGCCCAGACCTTGGCGGCTTATGTACACAGCTCGGTTGCTTTGTTGAGTTCGAGTCTTTGTGACTGCATGGACTGTATGTAATAGCCTGTAGGCTCCTCTGTCCATGGGATTCTCCAGGCAAGAGTACTGGAGAGCCATTTCCCTGCCAAGGGAACTTCTCGACTCAGGGACTGAACCCACGGCTCCTGCATTAGCGGGTGGGTCTTTACCACGGAGCGAGTAGCACGTTTTCTTGCCATTTCTGTGGGTTAGGAACTGCTGGCGTTGGCCTGGAACTTCATGAGTCTGCGGCAGAGGCGGTCCTCGGGACTGCAGTCTTCTGCGATGCTGAGTGACCAGGGAGGACTCACTCCCGAGATGGCGCGTCCACACGCTGTCAGCGGGCCTCCTCCCTTTCTCCTCTGCTGTGACAGTAATTCTAATGAGGATGAGGGTGCTGACCTTTGGAGGAGTGGAGTAGAACCTAAATGTCCTGACTGTGGAAATGGGGGGGGTGGGGTGGAGCTGAGGCATTCTTAAGTATAATTGTTCACAAGGTGGGACAAGACACCAACTGTATTTATTTTACTAAGGCTGTAAGTTACAGTAACTGGGAGAACCAGGTAAGAGGACTCACTCCCGAGATGGCGCGTCCACACGCTGTCAGCGGGCCTCCTCCCTTTCTCCTCTGCTGTGACAGTAATTCTAATGAGGATGAGGGTGCTGACCTTTGGAGGAGTGGAGTAGAACCTAAATGTCCTGACTGTGGAAATGGGGGGGGTGGGGTGGAGCTGAGGCATTCTTAAGTATAATTGTTCACAAGGTGGGACAAGACACCAACTGTATTTATTTTACTAAGGCTGTAAGTTACAGTAACTGGGAGAACCAGGTAAGGTAATAGCGAATGGTATACCTTTCAAAAAAAGGAAGGGGCAGGGAAATGGAGGAGAAAAGGGGAAAGAAATTCAAATCTAGAAGAAAAAATGTAAAAATCAGAAAACACATTGAAGAAACATATTACTGTTCACAGTATATGTGAGTAGATTAACTCTGGTGAGTTATCACATCGGGTTTTTAGAAATTCAGATATAAGCTGTTTTAAGAGACGCACCTGAAATATAATGATACCAAAAAAAAACAAACAAAAAACCCAAGCAGTTGTATTGATCTAAAACAAAATAGGTTTTAAGGCAAGAGATGTTAATAACATTGGAAAGAGTAACAATCTCAAAAAGTTTAATTTACCAGGAAGATACAGCAACCCTAAAGTTGTACTCACCCAACTGTAAAATATAACTCACGAAGATATGCAGACATTTGACCAAGGGGGACACACAGATAGCGGATAAGCGTGTGAAAAAGTGTTCAACATTACTAGCCATTAGGAAAATGCAAATTAAAACTACAGTGAGAACGGGTGCACCCCAATCAGATTGGCTGATCTGAAAAGCTGGAAACAGCACATGCCGGCGAGAATGTGGGAAACGGCCACTCACTCGTTACTGGCCGGTGTGTCCAGTGGCGCGCCCACTCTGGAGAATAACTTGGTTGTTCCTTTCAAAGCTAAGATCACCACATGTGATGGCTAATTTCACGTGTCAGCTTGACTTGGGTATGACTCCCAGTCCTTTGGTTACAACACAGAGGCTGCTGTGAAGGTATGTTTTAGACGTGACCGACTTTTACATCAGTGACCTCTGAGTTAACCAGACTGTCCTCCATAACGTGGATGGGCCTCGTCCCATCAGTCGAAGACCTTAAGAGAAAAGACTGCAATCCCCCAAAAGGAAGGAGGTCTGCCTGCAGGCTGCCTCTGCACTCAGGGCTGCTGCCTCAGGTCTTCCTGGGTTCCAGCCTGCTGACGAGCTTTGCAGACTTCAGACTCGCTGGCTCCCGCAGCTGCGTGAGCTAGTTCTCGAAATAAAAGTCTGCTTCTCCCCCCTCCTTCTCTCCCTCCCCACATATATATGCCTGCTGGCTCCCTGTCGTTTCTCGGGGGCACCCTGACTAATACATCCTAAGCACAGCGATGGCGTTCCTAGGCATTTTTCCCAGAGAACAAAGACTTGGTTTCACGCGGGAACATGTACGAGATGACTCAGCAGCTTCACTGGTCTTCGCTCCCAGCTAGACACTGCTCAGATGTGCCTCCTTCTGCGGGGGGGTTCGGACACTGGTCCAACCACACCACAGGATGCGAGTCAGCAATGAGAAGGAGGGGGCTGCTGCTAGCGCGGCAACGTTGGGTGAGCCTCGGGGAAGAGGAGCCAGGCGGCGGAACCAGCCGAAAGGACACGCGACGTGGAGCCACCCCTACGCCGACCGGGGAGTCCCACGGATGGAGCTGGGCAGCGCAGGGCGGCTGGAGCCGGCGCGGGGGTCTCTCGGGGACAGCTCCGTCGGGTTTCCTCATTGTCACGGTGGTCACACAGGGCTCCACGCGGGGTAAGGCTGCAGAGACCTGCACGCTCGCACATGTGCAAGTGAGCCAGCAAGGCAGCGTGGGCTCCTTGGGCCACGCCCCTGCCGGCTTCCTGGTTCTGCTGCTGTTGTTCAGCTGCTGGGTCGAGTCCGACTCTGCGACCCCATGGACGGCAGCACGCCAGGCTCCCGGTCCCTCACTGTCTCCTGGAGTTTGCCCAAATTCATGTCCACTGAGCCTGTGATGCCATCCCACCATCGCACCCTCTGCTGTCCTCCTCTCTCTCCTTTTGCTATCGTACCTTATGCTTATATGTATATATACAGCAAGACTTGTCAGAACTGTAAAGAAAAATTAGCAAGCTCATCATCATGGTGAGAAGTTTTAACATACCTCTTGATAACTGATGGTAGATTTGGACCCTATTGTTAACGGTGATGCAGTGTACAAATCCAGACCGATGCGCTCACTCACTGGAGAACACGCATTCCTCTCCAGCACACGAGGAACATTTATATCTCTCTATGACCACACATTGGGCCCAAAACCCAATCCAAGAGATACCGGAAGACTGCTTGCAAGCTGACTACATGACGAAAACATGATGCAGGTGCCTTAGATAAAAGCCCAGGAGCCTCCCCCGTGGCCCAGCGGCTAAGGCTCCACGCTCCCGATCCAGGAGGCCCGGGTTCCACCCTGGCCAGGGAACTGGGTCCCACGTGCCGCAATGTAGACCCCGTGCGGCCAAATAAATAATTTTTTTTAAAAGCCCAGACTTCTGGGTTTTAAGACACACACACTTCCTCAGAAAAACAAACTCAGAACAAAACAAAAGCAAAAAGAAACAAAAAATAAAGGAAAAAAGAAAAAACATGAAAAAATAAATTTAAAAACCACCCATATCCAAGCAATTCGTGTGTCAGATAAGAAATGGCAATGAAACTGGAAAAAAAAAAAGACAAAACCAGCAACGAGAGCAGAGACCAGAGGGAAATGAGCACAGATATTCGGACATTCACTTTTGGAGGGAAGAAAGGCTTGTAGAGCATGAATCAAGCACCGAACTGCCGGTTCTGGCAGAAGAGAGAGCCGATACAAAGAATATAGAAGAAAAATTACAGCACGTCAGTTTAAAATGCTTTTGTTGAGCGTATGCCTGTGCCTGACAGGGCCTCCCAGGTAGCACTGGAGGTGAAGAGCCCGCAGGCCAGAGCAGAGGCGTAGCGGGCGCGCGCCCAGTCCCTGGGCGGGGAAGACCCCTGGAGGAGGGCACGGCAACCCACCACAGTGTTCTTGCCTGGAGACTCCCATGGACAGAGGAGCCTGGCGGGCTGATGGGGCCACAGTCGGGCACGCCTGAAGCGACTTAGCACGCGCGCGTGGGCCTGACCCTTCTCTCAATGCTGGGTAACAGCTGCTGCCGCCACCGCTGCTGAGCCGCTTCAGGCGTGTCCGACTCTGTGCGACCCCATAGGCGGCAGCCCACCAGGCTCCTCCGTCCCTGGGATTCTCCAGGCAAGAACACTGGAGTGGGCTGCCATCGCCTTTTCCAAGGTAACAGCTGAGAGAGACACAAAAACTGCTCACGTAATGGCATATCTGAGTATNACTCTGTGCGACCCCATAGGCGGCAGCCCACCAGGCTCCTCCGTCCCTGGGATTCTCCAGGCAAGAACACTGGAGTGGGCTGCCATCGCCTTTTCCAAGGTAACAGCTGAGAGAGACACAAAAACTGCTCACGTAATGGCATATCTGAGTATAAATAATAAGGATTAGAGCAGGAATTCGTGAAACAGGAAACAAATATCCAAGGGCCTCCCTGGCGGTCTCGGGGTCAAGACTTGGTGCTTCCAGTGTGGGTTGGCCCCTGGCTGGGGAACCGTGTTCTCACACGCATTATAAGAAGCAGCGACAAAGGGGCAAAAACTCAACTGAGAAAACTCAGGAAGTGCATGAACATCTGCCTGGATTAGTGAAGGACAAAAGACGCAAAGCAAATGAAATGATGTTAGGAATTAAAAGAAAACAGAAATAACAACAAATGCCGCAGAGATAAAGCAGACGCTAACAGGAAATTTTAAACAAGATTACACCAATCCCCTAGCAGTGGATAACACCTCATGGCACATCACACATACAAGACCCAAAAGGCGCAAAGGATAGAGCAGAAAACAGATATATCAGACTAGTCAAGGGCTTCCATGATTTCACCGCAAAGAACTCACGGCCAGAGTGTACATAAAAGCCGTGCAAATTAGAGAGGAAAAGACACCCATCCCTGGAAACTGAACTAAAGATTCAGACGGATGCTTCTCGGAACACAGGAAAGACTCGACTGACAAAACAGCATGAAAAGCTCAAAGAGATTTCCTTCTCACCAGCGTCTCAAAAATCCAAGAGTTGCAGGGGAGCTTCCCTGGAGAGACCTGCTGGCTGGATGCTTAAGAATCCGCCTTGCAATGCTGGGGACGCAGGTTTGATCCCTGGTCTGGGAACAAAGACCCCTCATGCCTTGGGGCAACCAGGCCCATGGACTGCAGCTCCTGAAGCCCACTCATTTCAACCAGAGTCCACGAGCCACAGTGGGAGACCCCTCATGACAGTGACGGTCTCACATGCTGCAGCTGAGATCCAACGCGGCCAAATAGCGTTTTTAAAAAATCCAAGAGTTGCAGAATACCAACCCAAACAGTGGCGTGTGCCCTTGAGATCACCAGGTGGCGCAGCCTTGCTGTAAACCGGCCGTGCTGGCGGGTGACGTTGAACGCACGTGCGCTCTGGTCCCCGGCCCCTAAGCTCTTCCCCAGGGAAAGGCTCATGCGCTAGTGTGTGTAGCAGCAATCTTAGAGAAAGCAGCCTGACGCCAGGACCACAAACACTCACTGAAATGCGAGGTTTGCGACACTCATGCCGGAAGGCAGTGCTTCATGCTTTGGCGTTAGGAATCTCAAAACTCCAAAGGCTGTGGAAGAAGCTAATTCCAGAAGGGCATTCCAGCACATCAAAAAAACCCCAGGAAAAACACAATAGATTATTTAGAGATGAGTCGAGGCACGAAAGCAAGGGGGTCACCAGTACAAAGGTCGGGGCAGGTCAGGCAGTCAGGGCTCTGTGATGCGCCAGCCACCCCCGAACAGGACTCTTCCAGAGGCCCGGGGGCTGCGCCTGCCGTGTGTCTGGGGCGCCTTCCGAGGCACCCCTCCCCGGACAGGTCCTCCCCGCACACCGCCCTTGTTCACTGTGCACGCAGCCTGGGGCGCCTGGTCCTCAGAAGGGTGCCGGCAAACGTCTGCTGAGTGTCGCACAGTGAGTGGTGAGGGGTTTCAGCCGCGGGATGTGGTGGCTTCCCACGAGGAGATGGAGGCCTCGACCTGCGGGACCCCCTCCCTGGGAGGCCTGGGTCCTGTGAGGGGGGACTCTCCTGGCGCCTTTCTGCAGCACATTCCTCTGCCTGGAGCCAGGGCCAAGCATGTGCAGAGCAGCTGGAGCCCCACCTCCGCGAGGTTCCCGGAGGAGGCCGGAGCCGCGTCCCGCCCGGTGGGCCCATGCCAGGGCCTCCCTGTCATTTGCCCCCAGCCCGCCTTCCAGAGTTTGGTGGTCTTGGTCGAAGGAAGTCTCTGGGCCAAGAGGTGGTCCCGCCCTGCCCATGTGGGGGAGAATTCACTCCCGGTCCCGTCTCGCCGTGGCTGTTCCAGGCCCCACTTCCTCCCATCGGCTCTCCCCAGGCTGGTCTGGGCCCTTGGCATGAGCATGGGGGGCAGGCCTGCGTCCCCGCGGCCCCCTCCACTTGGGCCTCGAGGGGGGCCGGGGCAGGCTGGCACACCAGTGTCTGCCAGGCTCCCTCTGGGCTCTCTTTGTCCCTTCCTTTTCAGCCTGAACTGCCAGCCTCTCCCTCCTCTGAACCTTCCGGGGTGGAAGAAAGGGCCTGGGGTGGGAGGGGTGGGGGGAGCTGGCAGGAATCCGAGGCCTGGAGCCCTGAGCCGGCCGCACCCAGTGACTCTCTGCTGGCCCCAGCCAGGAAGGTTTGGGGAGGCCAAGCGAGGTCCCAGGGCTCCCACCCTTCCCGCCGGGTCCTGAGCTGGAAACAAGGCTGCATTGCTGGGCCTGAGACACCAGACCCTCAGCCTGGGCAGCCGGCCCGGCGAGCCTGATTGTCCTGTCCGGTTCCAGCCGGCCGCACCACTGCCCAGACCCTGTGCCCATCAAAGGCTGTCCTTCTGGGTCCTCTCCCCGCCCACCCCTGTTGCTGGCACTCAGGGGTGGTCTTGCCACATAGTTCTCTTCTGTGGGAATTCCCATTTTGCGCAAAGTGGGGGTGGCCCTTGGCCGGGGTAAGGGGTGATTCTTGGCTAGGGTGGCACGCAGGGTGGCATAGGGATTCAAAGCATAGCGACCGGACGTGTCGTGGGGCGCAGGGGCAGAGCTGGGCTTGGCCAGTTGAGCACCCATCCACCCCAGTGTGCCCACCAGCCGGCCTGCAGCCCCTCCCCCTCCCCTCAACTGGATGAGGCCTCCTGTGCAGAGGCCCCTCCTCCCCAGTCCAGGCTTCTGGGCCCCTGGGCGAGGGCCCTGCGCTGGGAGGGAGCGGTGGTGGGGCCCGGGCCCCTGAGCAGGGCCCCCTGTCTCCAGGCTCCGTGGGACTGTGGGCTCCCTGCTCTGCTCTCTGCCTGCACCCTACCAGTCTCTTTGGAACCGTGTGAAGTAGGTCTGGCTTCGCCCTGCTTGGCCCTCAGCTCTCAGCTCTCAGCGCCTCCAGAGCAGGCAGGCCCAGCCTGGGTCAGCACAGGGTGCTGGAGCTTGACTGGCACGGTGCCTTGCCATGAGCCCAGGACTGGGTGGGCACTGCAGACAGGTTAGCCCTCCCCTGCAGGGACCCAGCCGGGAGCCACGTGGTTCCTGTAGCTGGTAGCGCCTCCTTCCTTCAGGATCAGGCCAGGGGAGATCTGGCTCTCCAGAACCACGACCCTCCCAACAAGCGTGCCCAGGAGGACCCGAGGACAAGGCCAGAGAGGGCAGGGCGTGCTCTGGGTCCTGCTGGAGTGCCCAGCGGCCCAGTGTGGCTGGCAGGCTCTTAGAGGTTGGGGTGGGGGTCCAGTCAGGAGGGATGACTCTAGGGCAGAGCAGACAGGAAGGGGAAAGGGGGCACCGGGCGCCGAGAGGCACGGCACGGGTGACTCAGCAACCGAGACTCACCTGCGCTCTGGGCGGGCTGGAGGTGGGCGGGCCGTCCCGCCGTGGGCGTGGCCTCCGCTGACCGGTCTCCGCCCCGGGTGCCAACCCCGCGGTCCCCCGACCTCGCTCGGCCTCCCGGCTCCCCGCCGCCGCGCCGTGCACGCCGGCCCGCCTGCGCACCCATGGCCGGGAAGGCGCTGTCGCTGTTGCCACCGCTGCTGCTGGCCGCCGCCGGCCTCGCCGGCCTCCTGCTGCTGTGCGTCCCCACCCGCGACATCCGGGAGCCGCCCGCCCTCAAGGTGCACGCTCGAGCTCCCGGGCAGCCCGGCGCAGTCCGCCGGGACTCGGACCGAGCCGGGCCCGGCTGCGCCCGCGTGCCACCCGGGACCCCGGGCGCTCCGCAGCCGGCCCGGCGGGGTGGGGTCCGGGCCCCTCAGCCGCGCTCCGGCCCCGGCCCAGGGCGCTGCAGCGGCGCTTCCGGGGGACGCGGTGCCGGAGGCCGGCCGAAGTGCCAGGATCTCTGCTCGCTGCGCCCGCCGCGGAGCCGGCTCGGAGCGGCCAACGGGGAGTCTCTCCGCACCCCCAGGGCGCCCAGGACGTGGCCAGGCCCGCGCCCTCAGCACACTCGGCCTTCCTCGGGGTTTGGCCCAGATGGGGTGCGACAGGCGCTGGGCTCAGGGACCCCTCCCCAACCTCGCCGCTGGCTCTCACGGTGCGGGGGCAGCCCTGGCCGGTCCTAAAAACGTTGGAACTGACTGGGCCTGATTCCCCCACCCGCCCCCGCCAGACTCGACCTCCGGGAGCCTGGGCTCCGTTAACCCTCTACTGCCCTGAGGGCCAGTCTGGTGCCTGGGTGGACAGCGGGTGCTTGGAGCCCCAGGCTCTGGGAACGCAGATGCAGGGTGAATGCGCTGTTGCCAGGGGAGACCCCTGGCTGGGGAGAGGCGGGGCAGCTGTTGGCCGGCTTTGCTCCTGGAGCTCCAGGGGCTCCTGGAGTTCCGGCAGGCTCCCCTTGGAATGCAGGCCCCCAGGGCAGGTGCGGGGAAAGTGGCTCTGGCAAGCTGGGTGCTGTCATCTTCTGACCTGCAGGAAAGGCCCCTGTGGCATTCCAGCAGATCTGCAGGACAGCACCCCCTGTCCCTGCTCATGAGGCCCAGGGACAGGGCCTCTGCTCATTGGCCAGTGATCAGCCTCGGTCCTGGCTTCCCTGGGACCTCTATTTCACATCCTCAGATGGGGCAGAGATCAGAGAGATGGGATGGAGGGAGGGAAGGAAGGGCCGGTCTGAGGGGCTCTTGCTGCAGCCTGAGGACCTCAGCTCCCCCGGCCAGGGTGCCCAGGGCGGCCCCCAACCCCTGACTCTGACCGCGCCCCTCAGGAGGCTCCTGCAGTCAGCGGGGGCACGGCTGATGGCCCTCCACCTCCACCACCATCTCTGCCCACCAAGCTGTGTCCCCGCGGTTGTCCCCAGCCTTCTCGGAGCCTCAGAACTTCATTCTGAAGCTTCCAGTCTGGACACAGGGTGGGGCAGGGTGGGCCAGATAGCTGAGAGAGCCACAGGGCAGGGCTTCACGCCCTGCCCCACTCCTCAGGCTGACCCCTACCCCACCCGCAGTATGGCATCGTCCTGGACGCGGGCTCTTCCCACACGTCCATGTTCATCTACAAGTGGCCAGCGGACAAAGAGAACAACACAGGGATCGTGGGCCAGCACAGCTTCTGCAACGTGCGAGGTAAAAGGCCCCTGAGTGCCAGACGCCCCCGACCTGCATGCCCACTCACTGTGGGGCCTTGGGAGCCCTCTCTGGTCTCAGCTTCTGCAGACTCGAGCCAGCAGACCCCTCTGCTTGGTGCCAGGGGGCCACTCCAGGCAGGAGCTGCAGGAGCCTCCCCCGGACGGAGGCTGCGTCCTTGGGCCTTGGAAGGGCTGTGGACAGTTCCTAGAAGAGAAGCCCCAGGGAGCATGTGGAAGGTTTGGGCCTTGCCTGGCCCAAGATTGGCTCTACATCCCAGGCAGAGCAGGAGGGGTCCCAAAGAGCTGGTGGGCACACCCAGGCAGGCCCCTGGGGAGGCTGGGCTGGGCACCCCCAGTGCTTTGTCCGAGCACCTGTGTGCATACCCGCTGGGCAGGTGGCGGCTCACAGACCGTGGGTGGCCACAGGCAGCCCTTTTATCTCTGAGCCGGCGTCTCTGATCATTTAAGCTAGAAAATTTGGTCTAAGCTGCCGCCTGGCTTGGGAGCCAAACGCCCCCAGTCCTGCTGGCCTGTGGACCACCTACAGGTGCCCACCAGGCCCCTCCTGCTGCTCCCTCCAGGTGGGGGCATCTCTAGCTATGCTGACAACCCTTCTGGAGCTGGGCAGAGCCTTGTGGAATGCCTGAACCAGGCACTTCGGGACGTGCCCAAGGAGAGACACGCAGGCACGCCACTCTACCTGGGAGCCACGGCGGGCATGCGCCTGCTCAAGTGAGTGTCTTGCCCTGTCCGCTGACCTCCTGGCCCTGGGAACCACAGCAGCCTGAGCCAGGGGTGGGCCCTGCACACCCCCAGCTGCAGCCCTGGGCTGGGGCCCCTCAGCTGGTTGGGCAGATGCTGAGCAGCCCAGGAGCAGGATCACAGCCGCCTGGGGAGGACTCTGAAGTCCTCCCCGTGTCACAGCCTGACCAGTCCAGAGACCTCCGCCAGCGTGCTGGCTGCCGTGACGCAGACGCTGACCCAGTACCCCTTTGACTTTCGCGGTGCTCGCATCCTCTCAGGCCAGGATGAGGGTGTGTTTGGCTGGGTGGCCGCCAACTACTTGCTGGAAAACTTCGTCAAGGTGGGCCCGGTGGCCAGCCCGATGAGCCGGGGGTGTGGGCGCTTACCCGCTGGCTGACCCCAACCTCCCTTCCCACAGTACGGCTGGGTGGGCCGGTGGTTCCGGCCCAGGAAGGGGACGCTGGGGGCCATGGACCTGGGGGGCGCCTCCACACAGATCACCTTCGAGGCGGCCAGCCCCGCAGAGGATCCGGCCAACGAGGTCCACCTCCGGCTCTACGGCCAGCTCTACCGAGTGTACACTCACAGCTTCCTCTGCTACGGCCGTGATCAGGTCCTGCGGAGGCTGCTAGCCAGCGCACTCCAGGTACCCTCTGCTGAGTTCCCCTGGAAGTAGGGCTCAGGGAAAACGGGGGCCAAGGGCCCAGGGCAGAGCCCGAAGGGTGGCCAGAGCGGGGCTTCTCCAGGAACCCAAGTCATGCTTGGATCAGCTGGAAGGACAGGTGGGCGAGAATCCAGCATGAGCAAAGACCCAGAAGCTGGGGGTGGACCTGGTGAGTGAGGAGGGCTGGGGCCAGCTCTCAGAGGACCTGGACTGCCTGGCCAAGCACTTTGGGTTTTGTCCAGCAAGTGAGGGGGGGCCATGGATAGCTCATGTGTTCAGAAGAAACGCTGTCCTCTGGAGAGGCCCTCCCAGGGTCCTAGGGCGGGGGTCGCTGGTAATGCTTGGAGCGGAACTGACGCACACCCTTGTCATTCCCCAGACCCACGGCTCCCACCCCTGCTGGCCGCAGGGCTATTCCACTCATGTGATGCTCCGGGACGTCTACGAGTCGCCCTGCACTGCTGCCCAGCAGCCCAGGGCCTTCAACAGGAGCGCCAGAGTCAGCCTGGCGGGCAGCAGCGACCCTGCCCTCTGCCGCGGCCTCGTCTCCCAGCTCTTTAACTCTTCCTCCTGCCGCTTCTCCAGATGCTCCTTCAACGGCGTCTTCCAGCCCCCTGTGGCTGGGAAGTTTATCGTGAGTCCAGAGGACAGGAGGGTGGGGGGCCCGTGCCCTGAGGTCTGGTCACAGTGTGACTGTACCCACGTTTCAGGCCTTCTCTGCTTTCTTCTACACGATGAACTTTCTGAGAATGGTGATGGGGCTGCCCGTAGCAACTCTGCAGCAACTAGAGGTGGCTGTGGTCACGGTCTGCAACCAGACATGGAGTGAGGTGAGGCCTGCCCCCCCCCCCAACTCCACCAGGGCTGTGCGGGTTGGGGCTGGGTTTCTGCCAGCCAGCGTCAGGCCTCCCGATCTTACTTTTGCTCTGTGAGTAGAGGGGTGTGAGGATACACTGCCAATCAGACTTGAAAAGTGGCCGGGCTACAGCCAGGAGCCCAGCAGTCAGATGAGATGGGATTGCAGAAGCGCCTGACCCTAGATCCAGGATCTGGAGGGTGGAGGGGACAGCCAGTGCAAAGGCCCCAGGGCAGCAGGGAGCGTGGAGTGGGCGGGGCCAGGAAGAGTGTGGGGGAGGACAGAGAGCCCAGGGAGAAGTGGGAAGACCCGGGGAGGCTCAGCAGATAGAACAGGCAGGGCTCGGGGGAGTCAGGAGTGGAAAACAGCCGTGCTGGTCCCTGTGGAGTAAGGTGCAGGGGCTGGGCGCGCGGAGGAGGTGGTGATTCCGGAGAAACACTTGCGTGTCTGTGAGGCTCGTCCTGTCCTCTCCGTGTCTAGTCCCAGACAGACTTGGGGAGGTGGGCAAGTGGGCTCAGGAGGCCAGCCTAGGGCCTGGGGCCAAGCCGGGAGCTTCTGCTCCCCTGATCTCTCCAAGCCCACTACAGCCCCCGCTCCCCGGGGACCACGCTGCTGTTCCCTGGCCATCAACCTCACAGGCACCGCGCCGCTGCCATCCAGAGGCCACGCTGCTCCTCCCCAGGGGAGAGCCCCGCCTGCTTCTTTCGGGGACCTGCAGCCCCACGCTGCGTTTCTGTGTCTGGTGGGGCAGAGGCCTTCTGGTGGTCGCTGGCCCTAGAGTCTCCCGCTTGCATTCCAGCTGCAGGCTCGGGCGCCGGACGACCGAGCCCACCTGCCCGACTACTGTGCCGGGGCGATGTTCATGCAGCAGCTGCTGAGCCACGGATACGGCTTCGACGAGCGCTCCTTCGGAGGCGTGACCTTCCAGAAGAAGGTGGGAACCCGGGAGCGGAGGGGCGGGGCCGCCCGGGCCGGGGTGCGGAGGGGCGGGGCCGCCCTGGCTGCGCAGAAGCTCAGGCCGTGCCTGTGGCCCGCAGGCCGGGGACACTGCGGTCGGCTGGGCGCTTGGCTACATGCTGAACCTGACCAACCTGATCCCCGCTGACCCGCCTGGGCTGCGCAAAGGCACAGACTTCAGCTCCTGGGTCGTCCTCCTCCTGCTCTTCGCCGCCATGCTCCTGGCCGCGTTTGCCCTGCTGCTGCACCAGGCGCGCTCCACCAAGACGGCGAGCACCATCTAGGGGTCCCCAGCGCCAAGCCTCCCCATCTCTATATCCCCTCATCCCTCACCCCACCCCGCCACCAACATCTCTGATGCAGCCCAGGATCAAGACTCAGTGCCCACGCCGACATCTGGCTGGGACGGGCAAAGGGAACGGAACCCAGCCCCACCCCCGCCACTCCGGGAGTGGAGTTCTGAGGGGCCCTTCCCACCCCAGGATTGGGTATTGGGGGCGGGTCATGGTCACAGCCCGGGGCCTACTTGTACACATTTTTTAATATTGAATAAAAGGATTTTCGTAGAGCAGTGGAGAGAACGCCCACGGGGCGGGGCCTCTCTGTCGCCTCCCTCCCCACCCCAGCTGCGTTGGCTGCACAGACCCTGCTCTGGTCCTAGGGGAGGACTCTGGCTCTTCCTACTTCCTTCCTCTCTGGGCTCAGGCTGGGGCAGTGCCGACCCTGGTCCCTTGCTGCACCACCGTGGCCTGGAGTAGCTGTCAGCTGGCTGCCCTAAGACAGAGTCCCTGAGACTCCTGCCAGACTGGAGCCTGGGCCCTGGTCTCAGGGTGTGGGGGTGGGGTGGGGAGTGAGTGGGCCGAGCGATGGCCTAAGTTGCAGGCAGTGCTCAAAGGGGCTTCCCTAGCGGCTCAGCGGTAAAAAATCCGCCTGCAGTGTAGGAGATGTGGGTTCAATCCCTGGGCTGGGAGGATTCCCTGGAGGAGGAAATGGCAACCCACTCCAGTGTTCGTGCCTGGGAAACTCCCATGAGCATGACTGAGCGCGCAGGCCTCTCAGGCGGTGCTCAAGACACTGAGGGAGGTGGAGGGAGGGAGGGGGCAAGCCCTCCACAGAAGGCGGGCGGTGTGGGGGGAGCCGGGGCCCCACTGCTCAGGAGGATGAGCCTCGCAGAGAGCCTGGCTCTGGCCAAGCCGCACAATCCACACAGACTCCAGCTGCCGCTCGGGCAGCCCCTCCCCAGACCCTGTCTCCCCCGAGTGGGCAGGCATGGTCTTGCCTGCATCTCCTCGCCCCTCCCCCACTTTCTGGGACGTGAGCTCTGACACTATTTCTGTCTGGTCAGTGCCTTGTAGGGGACGGGGGCGGTCCTTGTTCTGCTCACACACACACACCGCACACACCGCCCCCTTCCCCCCCCCCCCCACCCTTCCCCCCCCTCCCCCGCACACCCCACATACACGTCTGCCAGATTCTGAGCATTTCACAAACCTGCGGGCCGCCAGCCCCGTCTTCGGAGTTCCGAGACTCAAAGTGCAGAGAGGAGCACCACAGGCGGAGGTGGAGGGGGAGAGCCGCCCCGATCTCTCAGGGACAGAGACGGGAGCCTGGGAGGTTTCCAGGCGGGACGCGGAGGCTGCGCTCCCAGGAGGCAGTAGGTGGGGTTAGGGGGTGCACCCCAGTGCTTGCCGTCGTGGGGCATCCCGGAGCTAAAAGGCTGTCACCTGGGCACCGTGGACAGCTCCCAGCTGGCTGTCAGCAGCAGCGCCAGGTCACTCTTGCCCCCTGGTGGCCTCACCGGGAGCGGCCGTCCCACTCCAGCCATAGTGCCGGGCTAGTCCTGCGCGCCTGTGTGTGCCTTTGCCGCGTGTCCGAATGCCCGGTCGGCTTCCGGGCACACCTGCGCGTCCCCGTGCGCCTGCCCAGCTGTGTGCGCCTAATGTCCCTCCAGACCCAGGCGGATCCTCGGCTCCAGGAGGGTGGCTGGGGGTGGGTGGGAGTTATCAGCCCGAGAGGGACGGGCTGGGGAAGCACATCCCAGGGAACCCAGCCCCAACCAGTGCCCCGCCTGGAGAAGGTCCATGTTGCAGAGGTCGCAGAGGCTGAGGCGCCTGGAGGGCTGGCTTGGGGGCCGAGGAGGGGCTCGGAATCGGAGGGGGGCGCAGCCTGACGGCGGTCCCGCCTCCGCAGGTGGGGCGCGCAGGCGCACTCCGACTCAGCGCCCTCGCCGCCCCCGCCCGGATCCTCTGCCGCAGCGTCAGCGCCGCCGCCGCCTGCTTTCCTCGGCGTCCGCCTCCGGCCTCCGCCCCCTCCTCGCCGCCGCCTCCCCTGGAGCCCCGAGCCCGCGCCCAGCCCCGGGCCGCGCGGTGCCATGCTGCCCCGGCCGCGGCGCTGAAGGATGGCGACGCCTGTGCCCCCGCCCTCCCCGCGGCACCTTCGGCTGCTGCGGCTGCTGCTGTCGGGCCTCGTCCTCGGCGCGGTCTTGCGCGGTGCGGCCGCCGGCCGCTCCGGTGAGCGACGCGCTGGGCAGCCGGCTGCGGGGCGCCCCAGGGTCGGGGGTCGCCGGGTGGGGCTTCGGCCGCGCGGCGCCGCGCTCACCCTCCCCGCCGCCGCCGCCGCCCCGGTCTGGGCCCGCAGGCCTCGCAGGCCCCGCCGGCCCAGCCCGCGAGCCGCCGCACCGGCCTCGCCTGGCCCTGCTCGGGTAAACAGCCCCCGGCGGGAAGGGCGCGGCGCCGCGCCGCCGAGGGACTCCTCTGGACCGGGCTTCTCCGGGCTCCTTGGCGGCGAACCTGAAGTCCACCCGCTTCTTGGCTTTGTCTGGGTTCGTGAGCTGGTGGGTCGGTGTCGCAGGCGGGCTGTCTCGGAGCGGGCCGCGGCCTGGAGCCGGTCCCACGGGCGTTTCTCTGTGCGCGCGGCTCCGGTGCCTGCTGGCCTTCCTGCCGGTGGCCGTCCTGGAGTTGGACTGCTGGTCTGTCCCTTCAGCTTCGGTGGTGGACACGCACCTTGCTTTGCTGCCGTGGTGGCGTCTGAAGTTTCCTGGGCATCTGACAGCTCGTCTCAGGCTTCGGGGCTTGCCCGGGCCTCACGGAGGGCAGGAGGAGCTCACAGTCTCTGCTTCCTCACTCACCCTCTGCCCTGCGGGGCCCCTCCGCTCCATCTTCTGTGCCTGGCAGTGGGGGCACCCCCCAGGGCAGATTCATGCAGAGAGGGATGAGCCCAGGGTCCTGGGAGACCCTGCCAGCTTCCCAGATGGCACTGAGGCGCCAGACATCTGCAGGAACCCAGAATCCCGCTCGCACTCTCTCAGGTGGCAGGACCAGGGCCCCATTTTTCCTAGCAGCTCCACAGGAGAGGTGCTGCCTTTAGCCCATTTCACAGATGAGAAAACTGAGGCGGAGAGGAGTGCCGTGACCAGTGAGTGATGCAGCTGGGACGCTAACCTGCGCGGTGTGGTCTGCACGTAGCCCCGAGAGGCCAGAGCAGGGCAGGCTCCTTCCTGGGCACAGCACCCCTGGACAGCGGCCTGGCCTGACCGGAGGAGGCTCCCAAGGAGGCCTGAGGGCCAGGGCATGCTGGCCTGGGATGGTGGAGGCTGCCTGCTGGCGGCCTGGCTCCCGGGCGTACAGCGTGGGGCCCCCGAGGAGACCAGGAGGCCGGGTGCCACCCCAGCGGCTCATCAGCTCTATGCTCGCCCAGATGTGGGGCAGCGTGCCAGCCGCTCTCCAGGTGCTGTTGTTCCTGGGGCCTCATTTGCACGCTGAAGCTAGAGCAGGGGCCTTCCCAGGATCAATGGGGAACACCCGCGTCTTCCTGGGCCGGGGGGCAGGGAGCGAAGGGAGACCCCTGGAGCCCCGAACCGAGAGCCGGCTCTGGACTGCAGGCCCCTAGCCGTGGTCACTGCACCCCGAGTTCTCAGCACCAGGGGCGAGGACTGCCTGGCTCCCCGGGGGCCCAGCTTTGGGTGGGGTCTAGACAGACCTGCTGGCACAGGCTTAATGTTTAACCAGCCCCAGCCCTGGGTCCACCGCACCAATGCTGGGGCCTGCTGACCCAGCTTGTGCAGGAGGTGGGATCCCTGGGAGGGGAGCCCCAGCCCACTTGCCCACCTGCTGTAGAAGCTGCTGGAACTTCCTCCAAGGGATACCTACAGCCAACGGGCTGTGAGTATCGTTACCAAGGAAACCAAGTCAGGCCAGCTGAAGTCTGGAGGACAGGCTGGGATGTCACCCTTCTGCGGGGGGAGCTGGGCCAAGGGGACAGTCCTGGTCGTCCAAGATACCCCCACCCCCACCTCCCCAGGCATGATTGACGGTCCTGTTGGGTCTCTCCGTGGCTCCCCAGGCTCTGCTGCTGAGTGGCTGGGCCCAGTGTCCCAGGCCTTGAGACTCCCCAGCGTGGAGGTGCCTCACCTTCTACATCCAGAGAGGAGACTGAGGCTGAGAGGGCCACCACCCTCCAGTGCCCAGCATCAGGGTGGGAGCCAGTGCTGTGTGTGCAGGACACTGAGGTCTGGGCCCCAAATTAGAAGCGGCCTCCCTGCTGGAGTCCCCATCCCTGGCAGCGGCGGCTACAAGAGTGCCCCGCCTGGTTTCTGCTTGCAAAGCCAGAGAGCCGGGCAGACCCCATCCCAGGTTTCCCCACCCCAGCAGCCCCTCTCTGTGCCAGGACGGGCTAGAATGTAGATGTGGGGGGAGCGACTGGATCTGGGTCGCCTACCAGCCGGGCTTTCTAGGGCTGTAGGATGTCGTGATGGGCTTTGAGTGGCAGCCCTGAGGGGATGAGAGAGACCAGGCCCCCACTCTCTGGGGCGCCCAGGCTGGGTGAGAGGCTTTCTCTGGATCAGCTTGAGGCCAGAAGCAGAGCTTGGAGGGCTGCCCGATCCTGCCCAGGAGAGCTCTGTGCTCCCAGGAGGACGAGGGACAGTTTCCGTGCAGAAAGCTGGCCTGGGCCTGGGCAGTGAACTCTGGGGAATGGGTGGGGCGAGGGAGTTCCCATAAGTGTCAGGACTGTTTGTCTTCCTGGTTCTGATCCCTGATGCGGGGGAGGCCTGTGGGGGAGGCAGGGCCTGCCCAGAACAATGGCCGGGCGGGGCTTGGCCAGCTCTGGGGTGGGGGCGGGGTGGCCAAGACGGCACCACTTCTGGGCAGGGGCTGAGTCAGACCCTCCGAGACCCTTTTCTTCCTCTGCTTCCTTTCCAGATGCAGCCGCCTGTCCTGGGAGCCTGGACTGTGCTCTGAAGAGGCGGGCACGGTGCCCCCCAGGTGCACATGTCTGTGGGCCCTGCCTCCAGCCCTTCCAGGAGGATCGGCAGGGGCTCTGTGTGCCCAGGATGCGCCAGCCTCTGGGTACGGCCCCCTGCCCCCTGGTACATTTTCTCCCTTCCTCGGCGCTCGGGGGTCCTGCACCTTGTGGGATGCCAGGGCTCGCCAGTCTCCCTCCAAGTGGACTGGTGACCCTTTCCGTATGGCACCAGTGCGGAGTTGTGTAGTGGGCTGGGGCCTGGGGCAGTCACCCTTCCCAGGGCCAGCTGTACCCAGCATGAAGTGCCAGGGTGACCCCAGGAGAGACAAGGTTACGTTCCCCAGGCCTGAGTCTGCGTAGAGTCAGACACCCTCCTCTCCACCCCCCGAGCTGCCTCTGCTCTGCCCAGCGCCCCTTCTTTCTCCATCACGCACTCGTCCTGTCTGCTTGAATGCCCTGGCTCTGGCCTGACCCAGCGTCTGTTGGGATGGTGCCAGCCAGGGTGACTGCAGGTGTGATGGGCATTACTGAGGGTGTTGTGGGGGCTGAAGAGCTGGAGAGGGTGGGGGCTTCCTGGAGGAGCACGTCCCTGGCAACGAGCTGGGGGTGGCACTGAAGCCCCCTGGTCTGCTCTGCGGATGCTGAGTGTCAGAGGCTACTTGGCACCTCCGTCTGGGGCGGGGAGGCCCACCCACAGCCCCACCCTGGCAGCTGCCCTCCCTTCCTCCTGGTGTCCAGGCAGGGGTGGGGCTAGGATGGGCTTCTCTGCCCCTTGGCTGAGGCCCACGTGGCCCGGAGGTGCCCTGTCCCTGCGTGCCTCCGCCCCTTGGTGGGAGGCGGGTGAGAGAGGGCCGGCGCCCCTGTCCTGGCCTCTGCGTGTCGCCCTAGCCCTTGCCCCTGCCCACCTGTCTGGAAACTGCCGCTGGCAGTTGCTTCAGTTGACACCACGCAGTTAGGACGGCCAGGGCCCGCGGGCTGGCACCTGGTCCTCTGGCTCCTGGGGCCTAGGAGGAGCTTGTGGGGAGGAGACCCAGGCCGGTGGACTGGCTGGCAGATGGGCCTTCCCGCTCTCCCTGGGAAGGCCACCTGTAGCTGGTGTTGCCAGGGAGGGCCCAGGGCCTCTCCAGCTGATGGCCCCTCGCCCTGGCCAGGGGAGGGCTTGCACCAGCCCAGACTGGAAGAGGAGATCGACTTGTTGGCCCAGGAGCTAGCCCGGCAGGAGGCGGGGCACCCCGGGCTCAAGGCCCCATCCCAGCTTGAGGGACAACAGCGGCCCCCGGAGGCGGGTGAGACCCTGACCCGCGCATCTGTCTGGCTCCCCACACCCTTGACCCCAGCCCGGCCTTGCTGTGCTAACTTGCCATCTCCCTGCAGCGGCTGCCCTGGGGCTTTCAGAGCGAGGCCAGCGGCTCGACCTGGGCCTCCCCTCCACGCGGGGAGCCCCGGCGCCCACACTCCGCCCCTCCCTGGGCCCCGCTGTGTCGTCTGGGCCTGTGCACATGTCCCCCCTGGAGCCGCGGGGCGGGCACGGTGACAGCCTCACCCTCGGTAGGTCCGGCCGGGCGGGGAGGCGGGGTCCTGCCCCGAGGGCCGCCCTCACCGGACCCCCTCCTTGCAGTGCTGATCCTGGCGTGCTGCGTGGCCGGCGCGGCCGCGCTGGTGGCGGCTGCTCTCTTCTGGTGGCGGTGAGCGCGGGGCGGGGTGGGGCTGGGCGGCTGGGAGGGGCTAAAGGGGTGGGGCTGGTCTAAAGG
>SJYG01001167.1:103650-124443 GCA_006410535.1 Litocranius walleri
CCCCCCCCCCAGCTTGGCCCCTTGCCCTCCCACCTGGGAGCCAGACCTGTACATAGCGCACAGATGTTTGTTTTAAATAAACAGAAAAGTCCATGCAAGCCCGTGTGTGTGGGGTGGGGTGTGGGGTGAAGGGGACCCACTGGACGCCGGGACACAGCACCTGCCCGCAGGCACTGGGGGAGGGAGGGGGTCAACCTGGAGGAGGGGCCGGGCTCCTCTCCCCTCACTGGCCCTTCTAAACAGAGCTGTTAAGGTGCTGCTGGAAAGGGCCCGCAGGCAGCTCAAGAGAGAAGAGTTTCCACCAGAGATGAGGCCCTGCAGGCGCCCTGAAGGGGAAGGGTGGGCAGCTCCACCAGCCCCTCTGGCAGCTGCTCTGCGGATGTGGCAGGGGCGGTGGGGAGGGTTAGACAGTCCCAGTGCCGCGGGGAGGCTGTGGTTCTGTTAAGGCTGGCACACAACGTGGTAGGCGGTTCAGATGACGCAGGTGCAGAAAGCATGGGTGGCGCGTCTGTGCTTCCCGTGTCCGAGGCCACTGCAGGCGCACGCGCAGGCTCAGAGCCCCCTGCTTTTGTTTGCTGGGTTTCTCTCTCCCACTTGGCCTGCTTTGCTAGGGCCACCCTAACAGAACCGCGACCAGGCAGCCTAACACACCAGACACCTACTCTCACCCTTGGGGGCCAGAAGTTCAAGGTCGAGGTGCTGGCAGGTTGGATCCTCCTGAGGTCATGGGGTGGCGAGAGCTCCCTGCTCTCCCAGCCGCTGGGGGTCTTCTGGTCGTCTCCGGTGTCCTTGGCTTGTAGGAGCATCGCCTGGCTCTCTGCCTCCAGCTCCACACAGGGCTCTCCGTCTGTGTGTGTGAAGGTGTCCATATCTGCCCTTGTTATGGAGACACAGTCATACAGGCTGGCCCCATTACCGTGACCTCATCTTGATTACCCCCATCTCCAAATACAGCCACATTCTGAGAGTGGGGGCTGGGAGGAGGGCCGAAACGAGTGAAGTCAGAGGGGGCAGCCACAACACGGGGAAACCTCAGGCTAGTGGGACCCGCCCTCCATCCTCCGTGGCTGCACCAGGCTCCCACCCCCGGGGGACTGCAGACCGTTGATTCATCCTTTGTGTATTTACGGGGATGTCCCAGAGGCACTGCCGTTTACCAGGAGTGCGTCTCCCCACACCCTTGCCAAGAATATGGCTGCCACATTTCTGTCCGTTGAACCACAAACAATTATCTATCTTGTTCTGATTTGTTCTTCAAGTAAGTGTGCAATGAAACCCTCGTGTGTTCTGTTGGGTGTTTTATTTCCTTTATTCTGAACCACCTGTTCATTGCACCATTTTCCTAACGGACGTGTGAGGGTGTTTTGACACATAGGCCATCTGGCGAGCGGTCCAGATGTGGAGGGCCCGGGTCCCTCTCCAGGATGGGCTGTGTGATAAGGAAGCAGGAAACCAGCTGGGCGACTCCCTACCAGCGGTTGCGGAGCCGCGTGTGGTGGTGGCAGATGGGCCGGAGGCCCAGGCCCCGAGGCCACAGTACGTCCAGGTCAGCCCGGCTCGCGGCGGGGCTTGTGCCCGGGGCCCTGACCAGTGCTGGGTCTGGGGAGGGGCTGTCAGGCTGGGCCCGAGTGGGGCGGGGCCCTGGGCTTGGAGGAAGGCGCGTGCAGACCCCACGGTGGCCACCAGGCGGCGCGGCGCCTCCACAGCCCGGCCCGAGGCCCGGCTCGGGCGGGAGACGCCGTGGGAGACGCTGCGAGCGGCCGCTACGGGGCAGATGCGCGCGCACCTGGGATGCTGCCAACCCCCAGCCTCTTCTGTCCCTTCCTTCCAGTCCTAGAGGAGGGCGGTTCCCATGGGTCAGAAGCTTGTGGCTTCTAACACCAAGAGCTCTTCTTTTCAAAGGTTAAGGACCGGGAGAAACACACCCCGACCGCAGAGGGGAGAGGCAGGGGCGTGGGGTGCGCGGGCGCGCCCCGGGGATAGCTCACAGGTGGGAAGGGGGCGTCCCTTCCAAGTGGCTTCCCACTCTTGTGGCGCCCTGGTCGGCAGGTGGGGAAACTGAGGCTGTGGCCAGGCTATTCCAAACGACCCGCTCCCTGGCCTTCGGGGCATCCACTGCGGGGAGGGCGCAGGGCTCCTGGTGGGGGCGATCCTGACCCAGAGCTGCCCCCGCCGCCCACTGCCTCCGCCTCCATCTCTCTGCTCCCTTCCCTCCCCTGGGGCCCCTGGGGGCTTCAGTCCGGTCTGAGCTCCCTCGTGCGCGCCCCACAGGAGCCTGGCAGCCTTCCAGGCCGAGGTGACTCCACAGGGCGGGCCGGGACTGGGGAGGGTGGGGCGCTCGGAGAACCTTAAAGAGCACTCCCGTCCCGCCCAGGCCCTGCTGCCCGGCTCCCACCATGGCTGAGACCGGCAAGCTCCAGCTGTTCGTCAAGGTGCCAGGCTGCCTGGGCTGGGGGAGGTCCCGGGGAGGGGTGCTCTCTGGGGCTCTACTTTCTGGGGCAGGCTGAGGGGGGGGTCTGCAGCAGTGTCCCCTGAGGCGGTGGGCTCAGGCTGTCTCGTGGAGGCTGTGTAACTGGGGGGGGGGGGCGGGCAGAGGGTGCATTAGAAGGGAGAGCGCGCCATCCCCAAAAGGGCTGAGGTGGCCCCATTCTCCTGGAAAAAAAGCCCCTTAAGGGCTGTGCCAGGCAGGCAGCCCGAGGCCGGGGCTCAGGGGCTGCGCCGGGGCTCAGGGGCTGCGCCAGGCCAGGGCTCAAGGCTGCGCTGGGGCTCAGGGGCTGCGCCAGGCCAGGGCTCAAGGGCTGCGCCGGGGCTCAGGGGCTGAGCCAGGCAGCCCCCTCAGTGCCCAGGTCTGTGACCCCTGCGAGGAGACTGCCAGGTCCTGGCCTCCTCCCACCCTGGAGCCTGGGGCAGCGAGGTGTCCGGCTGGACGGGATGAATCACTCAGAAAACAGCTCCATGGGCCTGACCCATGCTTATGACCAGCCTGCAGGGCCTGGCCTCTGCCCAGGCTCTGAAGATAAGGGTCAAGGGGCCAGGCCCCACAGCCAGGGTCCCACCCCTGCACCCCTTATCCTGGCACCCTGCCCAGCCTCCAGGCCCTTGGCAGCTCCGCAGACCCCTCCTCCCAGGGACCAAGTCAAGGGCCTTCACCAGCCGCTTGTCGAGGTTGTGCCTGAGAGAGCGGGAGCCCCGGGCTTGCTCTGGCCTCTGGGCAGCAGGAGCCCACAGGGGTCCTGGGTGTGCCCCCTGCCCTGGCAGCCCCGTGTCCCCCACTCCAGGCCAGCGAGGACGGCGAGAGCGTGGGCCACTGCCCCTCCTGCCAGAGGCTCTTCATGATCCTGCTTCTCAAGGGCGTGCCCTTCACACTCACCACTGTGGACACCCGCAGGTAAGCCCTGCCCTGGGACCCTGGCCTCGTGCTCCTCTGCCAACCACCTCCCACCCTGCCTCGTGCCCACAGGTCCCCGGAGGTGCTGAAGGACTTCGCCCCAGGCTCCCAGCTGCCCATCCTGCTCTGCAACGGCGACGCCAAAACCGACACACTACAGATCGAGGAGTTCCTGGAGGAGACGCTGGGGCCCCCAGAGTGAGGGCCGGGCGCACAGAGGCCGCGGGCAGGCCAGCCCAGGCAGAGCCCAGGAAGGGCGGAGGGGACAGGGAAGGGGCCGCGGGCTCTGACACGCAACTCTCCCCCTCCAGATTCCCCAGCTTGGCGCCCAGATACAGGGAGTCTGCCACAGCGGGCAACGACGTCTTTCACAAGTTCTCCGCCTTCATCAAAAACCCGGTGCCCGCACAGGACGACGGTGAGCGTCTGGAGGCGCGGCGAGGGTTGGGGGAGAGGCACCCTGGCCGGTCCTCACCGGGCCCCTCGCCCTCAGCTCTGTACCAGCAGCTGCTGCGCGCCCTTGCCAAGCTGGACAGCTACCTGCGCGCGCCCCTGGAGCACGAGCTAAGGCGCGAGCCGCAGCTGCGCGAGTCCCACCGCCGCTTTCTGGACGGCGATCAGCTCACGCTGGCCGACTGTCGCCTGCTGCCCAAGCTGCACGTCGTGAACGTGAGCGCCGGAGTGGGGCGGGGCGGCGCGGCGCCGGGCGGGCAGACCCGCCAGGAGACCCTGACGGCACCCCTCACCCACAGACGGTGTGCGCACACTTCCGCCAAGNGAGGGTGCATTAGAAGGGAGAGCGCGCCATCCCCAAAAGGGCTGAGGTGGCCCCATTCTCCTGGAAAAAAAGCCCCTTAAGGGCTGTGCCAGGCAGGCAGCCCGAGGCCGGGGCTCAGGGGCTGCGCCGGGGCTCAGGGGCTGCGCCAGGCCAGGGCTCAAGGCTGCGCTGGGGCTCAGGGGCTGCGCCAGGCCAGGGCTCAAGGGCTGCGCCGGGGCTCAGGGGCTGAGCCAGGCAGCCCCCTCAGTGCCCAGGTCTGTGACCCCTGCGAGGAGACTGCCAGGTCCTGGCCTCCTCCCACCCTGGAGCCTGGGGCAGCGAGGTGTCCGGCTGGACGGGATGAATCACTCAGAAAACAGCTCCATGGGCCTGACCCATGCTTATGACCAGCCTGCAGGGCCTGGCCTCTGCCCAGGCTCTGAAGATAAGGGTCAAGGGGCCAGGCCCCACAGCCAGGGTCCCACCCCTGCACCCCTTATCCTGGCACCCTGCCCAGCCTCCAGGCCCTTGGCAGCTCCGCAGACCCCTCCTCCCAGGGACCAAGTCAAGGGCCTTCACCAGCCGCTTGTCGAGGTTGTGCCTGAGAGAGCGGGAGCCCCGGGCTTGCTCTGGCCTCTGGGCAGCAGGAGCCCACAGGGGTCCTGGGTGTGCCCCCTGCCCTGGCAGCCCCGTGTCCCCCACTCCAGGCCAGCGAGGACGGCGAGAGCGTGGGCCACTGCCCCTCCTGCCAGAGGCTCTTCATGATCCTGCTTCTCAAGGGCGTGCCCTTCACACTCACCACTGTGGACACCCGCAGGTAAGCCCTGCCCTGGGACCCTGGCCTCGTGCTCCTCTGCCAACCACCTCCCACCCTGCCTCGTGCCCACAGGTCCCCGGAGGTGCTGAAGGACTTCGCCCCAGGCTCCCAGCTGCCCATCCTGCTCTGCAACGGCGACGCCAAAACCGACACACTACAGATCGAGGAGTTCCTGGAGGAGACGCTGGGGCCCCCAGAGTGAGGGCCGGGCGCACAGAGGCCGCGGGCAGGCCAGCCCAGGCAGAGCCCAGGAAGGGCGGAGGGGACAGGGAAGGGGCCGCGGGCTCTGACACGCAACTCTCCCCCTCCAGATTCCCCAGCTTGGCGCCCAGATACAGGGAGTCTGCCACAGCGGGCAACGACGTCTTTCACAAGTTCTCCGCCTTCATCAAAAACCCGGTGCCCGCACAGGACGACGGTGAGCGTCTGGAGGCGCGGCGAGGGTTGGGGGAGAGGCACCCTGGCCGGTCCTCACCGGGCCCCTCGCCCTCAGCTCTGTACCAGCAGCTGCTGCGCGCCCTTGCCAAGCTGGACAGCTACCTGCGCGCGCCCCTGGAGCACGAGCTAAGGCGCGAGCCGCAGCTGCGCGAGTCCCACCGCCGCTTTCTGGACGGCGATCAGCTCACGCTGGCCGACTGTCGCCTGCTGCCCAAGCTGCACGTCGTGAACGTGAGCGCCGGAGTGGGGCGGGGCGGCGCGGCGCCGGGCGGGCAGACCCGCCAGGAGACCCTGACGGCACCCCTCACCCACAGACGGTGTGCGCACACTTCCGCCAAGCTCCCATCCCCGCTGAGCTGCGGGGCGTCTGCCGCTACCTGGACTGCGCCTTGCAGGAGAAGGAGTTCAAGTACACGTGTCCCCACAGCGCCGAGATCCTGGCGGCGTACCGGCCCGTCGTGCACCCCCGCTAGCGCCCCCGCCACCTGCCCGCTCGTTTGCAGCCCCATAAAGGCACCTCTGCCCCAGTGAGCGCGAAGGGGCATCGGAGGGACCAGAGGCTCTCAGTTTCTGCCACTCCCAAACGCCCACCGTGGGCCGCTCAACTCCAGACAACAGCCCACAAGGATAGGCAGAGAAGCCGGTGGGCGGGGTGTGGTCCATCTCCCTACTCCTCGGGGATGGCTGGACTGGACTGGGCTCCCAAACCAGTCAGGCCAGGGTGGGGCGGCAGGATGGCTGGGGAGGGTGGGGAGCGAAGCCTGAATGGGCAACTCTGGGCCAGAGGGCGGGCCCCACATTCCTCAGCTCTGCCCAAGCGCAGGCAGGTCACCCCCCACCTCCCTGGCCATCGTGTGGGGTCTGCACCACTGAGGCGTGTGCCCCAGCATCGGGAACAAGGTTTCTAGCCTCTCAGAGCCCCACCCTTGCACAGCTGCCTGGGCTCCTGGGTGTGCCCCTGGGCGTGCCAAGCAGGGACAAGTGGGCAGGGATAGAGAGGTGGGCAATCTCACCAGGAAGCGCAGAGCCTGACACGGCCCCATGCCCGGCCCGCGGGCCCAGGAGCCAGCGTCTGGCCATGACCTCATGACTTTCTCCAGATGAAGATGTTTATTTGATGGGGAAGGGGATGGAGGAGTGGCCTGTTCGCGCCTGGCAGCAGGCTGGGCAGGTGCCGGCGGGAGGTCCCGGAGGCCGCCCCTGCCCTCGCCTCCAGGCACTGTCCTGACTCCGTGGTGCCTTCAGGGGTCATCAAAGTCTACACCACTTGCCGGCTTCTTACTGGGAGAGAAGAGGGGATGACGCTGTGGGGTGTGGAGGGGCGGACGGGGTCCACGCTGGACCCTGGGCACAGGAGGGACAGGGGGTGGGGGGGCACCTCTTGAAGCCGGGGTTGATGCGAGACTCCCCTGGACACCTCCTCTTGACCCCAGGTCCAGGGCCACCTCTCTGAGGATCTGGGTCTGGAGAAACAGGAGGAGGGCGAGGGCTCCTGAGTCCAGCAAGACCCCAGGCCCACGACCCCCTTCCACAAGGACAGAGCCTCCCTCTGGACTTTGAGGCTTGTTCTTGAGTCCCAGCAGAGTCAGCGCAGTGCCGACCAGAGTCACAAGTGACAGGCCTTACCTGGCAAGAAGAGATGAGGCCCTGCCTGCCAGGCGCTCTTCCTAGGGCCAGTGTTTGTCTCCCCCGCTGCAGCAGCTGGGGGTGGAAAGCAGGAATGCAGGCACGCCCTGGGGGACCCTAATGAGCCCGGGGCGGGGGGGGGGGTTCCCACCCCCCCCTACCTGCCAGCTGCCGCTCCAAGCTGCACACACGCTCCGCCAGGCCCAGCATCAGCGTCTGCAACCTGGAGGCTGCCTCTGGGCCTGGCACCTTGGACAGGTCAAGTTCCAGCGCCGAGGGCCCTCCTGAAAGGGTCAGGGATGCTCTGTCTTCCTGCAGGGTGAGAGTCACAGCTTGCTGCTCGCAGGCTGCCCTGGGGAAGGAGGGGGGCTGAGTACCGTGGCCACATCCACTGCTCCCCACCCACCCTGCCTCTCTGCTCAGAGGCTCACCTGAATCGGAGGGCGATGTCTTCAGCTGCACTGAGGCCAAAACGGGCTTTCTACAGGGCACAAGGGCTGGTCATTAGGGGCCTGAGACCCTACGGCCTCTGGGGACACCCTCAATCTGCACGACCAGAGCTTCCCGGGACAGCTGCAGGACCGTGGGAAGGGTGCCCAGGTACTTTCGGGAAATTCCAGGCCGCCCCCTGCGAACCCACAGGCGGTCCGCGCTGTAGGCGTGTGGAGCAGGGGGGGCCTCCCGGCCACCCAGGAGCCCCGTTACCCACCAGGGCCGCCAGGCGGTCCGGCGTGAAGCAGGTGCTCCAGAGCTCCGCGGCGTCCGTCACACTGCGGGGCAGGGGCAGTCAGGCCGGGCCGCCCGCGGCCCCTCGCAGCCCCGCTGGACCCACTACTCACCAGAGGTTGAAGCCGCCGCGTTCCCCGGGCCCGCCGCCCTCCCCCTCGCAGTAGCACACGAAGCGCGGGGGTCCGGGGCCCGGCGGCAGCGTGCAGAGAGGCGGCGGCACCATGGCGCCTCGGCGGGAGGAGGGATCCGGCGGGCAGGGCTCCGAGGCTGGGGCGCCTGCGGGCCCGGGGCGCCTGCCGATCTGGGGCGCCTCGAGACCTGGAGCGCCTGCGCGGCCAAAAGGCTTCCGCAGCGGGGCGGGCTGGGGCGGAGCCTGCGCCGTGGGGCGGAGCTTGCGCCGTGGGGCGGAGCCTGCGCCGTGGGGCGGAGCCTGCGCCGTGGGGCGGAGCCTGCGCCGTGGGGCGGAGCCTGCGCCGTGGGGCGGAGCCTGCGCCGTGGGGAGGGGCCACGTTCACGGCTCTGGCTCCCCGGCTGCTCTCACCGAACCTGGTCACTGTCTGGGGCTCGGCCCCCTGGCGCACACTTGGGGGCCTCTTTGGACCTTCCTTTCTGCGCGCCCCCTGTCCCCGCTGAGTCCGGGGCTCCCCTCTTGGCGCAAGCCCTGGGGGGGCGCCGGCCCCGCCGGCCACCACTTTGGCCTCAGATCTCTTTGACCTCACCTCTCTGGTCCCTGCGGCCTCCCCCTAGCCTCCGCACCCCGCTTCCCGTGTCAACTGGAACAAGTCAAATACAAAACAGAATAAAGTATGGTAGCTCGCGCCAGCCCCCCACCCCTCGTTCGTTCGCTCCGCCGTGTTTAGCCAGCACCCCTTCCTTGCCGGTGTTGTCCCGGCCCGGAGCTCACCTTGATCAGCAGCCAGGTCTCTGATCTCCTGGAGCTGGGGAGCGCTCACTGGATGGACAATGAAGCACGAAGTCCTCAGGTCGCGCCCAGTGCCCTCTGAGCTGTGACCTGGAAGAAGAGAGGGATGGAGCACGCCAGCAAAGGGGGCACCAGGCAGAGGGGGCGGCCTCTGCAGAAGCCCTGCTGTGGATACAGGACAGCTCTGCTCCGGGCTTTGCGAGGCCAGGGTGACAGGACCGAGGCATATGGGGGGGTGGCTGGCAGGTGGGTTTGTAAGCTGTGCTGATGGATTTCAAACATGCCTGCAGCCAAGCCTGCTGCACTGGCCGCTGCATCCTGTTTCACGGCCCGCCCCCGCCCCCGCCCCCGCGCCAGGCCCCGCCCCCTCGGGAACCTCTGCGTGCGCTGCTGTCTGCCTGGCACCCCTCCCCAGACTCACGCACCCACTTCAGGTCTTTACCAAAGGTCCCTTACCGGTGAGGCTTCTCTTGTTTTATACCTGATTTCAACACGCTGCCCCGCATCTCCGGTCCTTTTTCCTCTGCATTGACCCGTTTTTCAGCTTGTCACTATACAAAGCATCTTCTGATGTACCCGTGGCGACAGCAGCCTCTAATGCAGCCCCCAACCTGGCACCCGCCTAGTTTTGCCCCTTTGGGGACCCCTCCCCTGAGCCTGCGCCTGATGGAGCCCCTCGCGGACAGCCAGCAGAATGCGCAGAAGCGATGGACTGTCACTTCTTCCTTCCTCTGGAATCGCTCACACAGCACAAGGAGCCCGGTGGCGAAGGACCAAGGCGCAGCGCAGGGAAGCCCGGGCCCCGACCCTCTCCCGGCGGAGCCTTCTGCTGGGAACACAGCCCCCACCAGAGGGCACACAGCCAGCTTCTGGACCCTCAGAAACAGGCGGACAGCACACGCTGTTTTCAGCCGCTGAGTGCTGGGGGTAATCTTTCAGCAGCAGGCTCCTAATACGGCTCTTGCTTCTCTTTCTTGCCCATTTCACCATGAGTTCACAAAGGCAGGACTTTCTGTGTCACTCGCCATTGTATTCTCAGTGTTTAAACGGTGGCTGGCACGTTTTTGTTGTTCTGTTGCTAGGTCACGTCGGACTCTTTGTGACCCCCATGGACCGCAGCACGCCTTCACTATCTCCATCACTGTCTCCCGGAACTTGCTCAGACTCATGTCCATCGAGTCGGTGATGCCATCCAACCATCTCATCCTGTTGTCCCCTTCTCTTCCTGCCCTGAGTCTTTCCCACCATCAGGGTCTTTTCTAATGGCTGGAACATAGAGATATTTAATGGTGGGTTTAAGCAGGGGTGGGGTGGAGGTGTCCATTCTGATTCTTGTGTATAAAGCCCAGGTTGGATGTCATGAGGCGGGGGAATCAAGGGTTGCAGGGGTGAAGGCGAGAGGGGCAGGGAGGACAGGGGAGGGCTGCTGAGTTCCTGCGGCAGAGCTGAGGCAGGCGGGGCCAGGGGCTCAGAGTGGAGCTGAGAGAGGCAGCAGGCAAGAGGGGCCAGATCATGGGTGAGCCCTGCGTTTCAGGAGGGTAGAGAAGCCCTTCCCGAGATGACTGGGGCAGGGCGGGATTGGAGGAGACCTGGGGCCTCTCCTTTCTCATGGAATTCCTGACGTGACTGTATGTCTGATGGAGGCTAGTGAAAGCTGCTGTGCTTGTGAGACTCTAGTCTAGACGGCCAGGCAGGGAGGTGTGAGTGTGGCATTGCCAACCCCTTGCCGTCCAGTCGCTGTCATGTCCACCTCTTTGCAACCTCGTGGACTGCGGCACATCAGGCACCTCTGTCCTCTACTATCTCCTGGAGTTTGTTCAGACTCATGTCCATTGAACTGAGTCAGTGATGTTATCTAAGCATTGAATCCTCTGCTGCCCCTTTCTCCTTTTGCCTTCAGTTTTTCCTAGCATCAGAGTCTTTTCCAGTGAGTTGGCTCTTCATATCAGATGCCCAACATACTGAAGCTTCAGCTTCAATAGACCTTCCAAAGAACATTCAGGGTTGATTTCCCTCAGGACTGACTGGTTTGTTCTCCTTGCAGTCCAAGGGACCCTCAACAGTCTTCTCCAACACCACAGTTTGGAAGCATCAATTCTTTGGCACTCAGCCTTCTTTATTTCTCAACTCTCACATCCATACATGACTACTGGAAAAACTACAACATTGACTAGATGGACCTTTGTTGGCAAAGTCGTATTTTTGCTTTTCAATACACTGTCTAGGTTTGCCATACTGTCTCTTCCAAGGAGCAAGCATGTTTTAATTTCATGGCTGCAGTCACTGTCCACAGTGATTTTGGAGACCAAGAAAAGAAAATTTGGCACTATTTTCTATTTTTTCCCCAACTATTTGCCATGAAATGATGGGACCGTGATCAATGCAAAGAAATAGAGGGAAAAAAATAGAATGGAAAGACTAAAGATCTGTTCAAGAAAACTAGAGATACCAAGGGAACATTTCATGCAAAGACGGATGGGCACAATAAAGGACAGAAATGGTATGGACCTAACAGAAGCAGAAGATATTACAAAGAGGTGGGAAGAATATACAGAAGAACTGTACAAAAAAGATCTTCATGACCCAGATAACCACAATGATGTGATCACTCACCTAGAGCCAGACATCCTGGAACGTGAAGTCAAGTGGGCCTTAGGAAGCATCGCTACGAACAGAGCCAGTGGAGGTGATCCTAAAAGATGATGCTATCAAAGTGCTACGATCAATATGGCAGCGAATTTGGAAGCTGAGCAGGGGCCACAGGACTGGAAAAGGCCAGTTTAAATTCCAATCCCAAAGAAAGGCCATGCCAAAGAATCTTCACAGTGAAAGTGAAGTGAAGCCTCTCAGTCGTGTCTGACTGTCTGTGACCCCATGGACTGTAGCCTACCAGGCTCCTCCATCCGTGGGATTTGCCAGGCAAGAGTACTAGAGTGGGTTGCCATTTCCTTCTCCAGGAGATCTTATCTTACCAACCCAGGGATTGAACCCAGGTCTCCCACATTGTAGGCAGACATTTTGCCGTCTGAGCCACCAGGGAAGTCCAAAGAATGTTCTAAGAGCCGCACAATTGCACTCATCTCACACACTAGTGAAGCAATGCTCAAAATTCTCCAAGCCAGGCTTCAAGAGTATGTGAACCAAGAACTTCCAGATGTTCAAGCTGGATTCATAAAAGGCAGAAGAACCAGAGATCAAATTTGCCACCATCCACTGGATCATAGAAAAATCAAGAGAGTTCCAGAAAACCATCTACTTCTGCTTTATTGACCACATCAAAACCTTTGACTGTGTAGATCGCAACAGACTGTGGACAATTCTTAAAGAGATGGGAATACCACACCACCTGACCTGCCTCCTGAGAAATCTGCATGCAGGTCAAGAAGCAACAGTTAGAACCAGACATGGAGCAACAGACTGGTTCCAAATGGGGAAAGGAGTATATCAAGGCTGAATATTGTTACCCTGCTTATTTAACTTATATGCAGAGTACTTCATGTGAAATACCAGGCTGGATGAAGCACAAGCTGGAGTCAAAATTGCCGGGAGAAATATCAATAACCTCAGAGACGCAGATGACACCACCCTCATGGCAGAAAGAGAAGAGGAACTAAGGAGCCTCTTGATGAAGGTGAAACAGGACAGTGAAAAAGTTGGCTTAAAGCTCAACATTCAGAAAACGAAGATCATGGCATCCGGTCCCATCACTTCATGGGAAATAGATGGGGAAACAGTGAAAACAGTGACAGACTTTATTTTCTTGGGCTCCAAAGTCACTGCAGACGGTGACTGCCGCCATGAATTAAAAGACGCTTGCTCCTTGGAAGAAAACTATGACCAACCCAGATAGCATACTAAAAAGCAGAGACATGACTTTGCCAACAAAGGTCCATCTAGTCAAAGCTATGGTTTTTCCAGTAGTCACATATGGATGTGAGAGACCATAAAGAAAGCTGAGTGCCAAAGAATTGATGCTTTTGAACTGTGGTGTTGGAGAAGACTCTTGAGAGTCCCTTGGACTGCAAGGAGATCCAACCAGTCCATTCTAAAGGAAATAAATCCTGAATATTCATTAGAAGGACTGATACTGAAGCTGAAGCTCCAATACTTTGGCCACCTGATGGGAAGAACCGACTCATCTGAAAAGACCCTGATGCTGGGCAAGATTGAAGGCAAGAGGAGAAGGGGAAGACAGAGGATGAGATGGCTGGATGGCATCACCAACTCAATGGACATGAGTTTGAGCGAGCTGCAGGAGGTGGTGATGGACGGGGAGGCCTGGTGTGCTGCTGTCCACGAGGTCACAAAAAGTCAAACGTGACTGAGCGACTGAACTGAACTGATGGGATCGGATGCCATGATTATGGTTTTTTGAATGTTGAGTTTTAAGCCAGTTTTCCACTCTCCTCTTTCACCTTCATCGAGAGGGTCTCTAATTCCTCTTTGCTTTCTACCACTAAGATGGTCTCATCTGCATATCTGTTGTTACTGATGTTTCTCCTAGCAATCTTGATCCCAGCTTGAGTTTCATCTAGCTTGGCATTTCTCATGATGTACTCTCAATATAAGTTAAATAAGACAATATACAGCTTTGATGTACTCCTTTCCTAATTTTGAATCAGTCGATTACTCCTCGCCCATTCTAACTGTTGCTTCTTGACCTGCATACTGGTTTCTCAGGAGGCAGGGAAGGTGGTCTGGTATTCACACCTTTTTAAGAATTTTCCAGCTTGCTGTGATCTACACAGTCAAAGGCTTTAGCATAGTCAGTGAAGCAATAGTAGATGTTTTTCTGAAATTCTCTTGCCTTTTCTATGATCCAAAGGATGTTAGAAATCTGATCTCTGGTTCCTCTGCCTTTTCTAAATCCAGCTTGTACATCTGGAAGTTCTTGGTTCACATACGTTTGAAGTCTAGCTTGAAGGATTTTGAGCATTACCCTGCTAGCATGTGAAATGAGTGCAATTGTGAGGTAGCTTGAACATTTTTTGGCATTGCATTTCTTTGGGATTGGAATGAAAACTGACCTTTTCCAGTCCTGTGGCCACTGCTGAGTTTTCCAAATTTGCTGGCATATTGAGTGCAGCACTTTCACAGCATCATCTCTTAGGATTTGAAATAGCTCAGCTGGACTTCCCGCACCTCCACTAGCTTTGTTCGTAGTAATGCTTCCTAAGGCCCACTTGATTTCATACTCCAAATGTCTGACTCCAGGTGAGTGATCGCACATTGTGGTTATCTGGGTCATTAAGACCTTTTTGGTACAGTTCTTCTGTGTATTCTTGCCACTTCTTAATATGGAACTTCCTGACTCCATTTTAAATATGAAGTGAAGTGAAGTGAAGTCACTCAGTCGTGTCCGACTCTTTGCAGCCCCGTGGGGTGTAGCCCACCAGGCTCCTCTGTCCATGGGATTCTCCAGGCAAGAATACTGGAGTGGGTTGCCATTTTAAATATGGTTTCTATTTATTAATCTTTACATTTCCTCCTTTGTAGATGTTTCTCTGAAAGCATTGCTGATCAACCGGCAGGTTTTTGTTTTTCTTTTTTCCAGATACAGCAACTTTTTCCCTTGATGCCAGGGAGGACGTTTCTTGGATATCATGTCCCTCGGGACAGGGAGCGTGCACATAGGGAGATCTCTTCAGGTCAAATTCAAGTAACAGAACGGGTTGGAGGGGGCACTCAGAAATCTCCTGTCTGAAGCCTGTGTCTTAGAACAGTGGGTACAGAAGAGCGCACTCAAGCTGGAGAGAATTAAACAAGCTCTCTGGGAGACACAGCCGATGCAGGAATCAAGGCATGGGGGGGCAATTCTGGATCATACATAATGCGACTTAAACTTTATGCTGATTAGAGCAGCCTGTTTCCTGGCCTGCCAAACATTAACTGCGAGTCTGCTTTAACACAGTGAGGAGGGAGGGAAAATGCACCAGCTGATTGCTTAGAGTGTCCACTCTGAATCCAGGGATAAATGCCGCCTCCTGCCCCTTCCTCCCAGCGACAGTGCTGTGCTCCTTTGAAGATGAGAGTCCCTTCCCAGACACCAGGGTCGTGCTGACTTGCTGTGCACCTGCTGACCTGTCTGCAGACCTTGAGAAAATGCATCCCTGTCACGTCTGGTGTCTGTTGTTCTGACAAGATACAAAGTGCTGTTCAGGCATCCACACTGGAACCGGGTGGCCACTGTGGATGCGGTTTCAGACGGCTCCTGCCTCGCTGGGAACGTGAACGTTTTAAACTGGATCAGGCTCAAGGCCAGCACCAGCTGTTCTTTGCTAGTCGCTGCCACCTGCGACCTTACGCTCTCACGTTCTCGCCTGGTAACTGTGTGTTTTGGACCCCACTGATTCTTGCTCTACAAACAGCCTTCCTCCTTGTCAGCTTCAATCCTAATTCCTGACAGTTTATGTATCTTGCAGTTTTTGCCTGTATAAACATTATAAACATCCCTCCTCATTTTGCAGCCTGGGGAGCACAATTCAAGTGCTTCTTAAACCTGGACCTTCTGCTCTACAGTCCTCGGGTTAGCTCAAATAAAACTTTTCTATTCCTATTATCGCTGTAAATCATCAAAAACCAATCTAAGCTGATTAACAAGGAGAGGTTGAAAGAAAGAAAAGACACAGTTTAAGGAAAAAAAAAGAGAGAGAGAGAGGGTTGGGGGACTCCCCTGACAGTCCAGTGGTTAGAACTCCCTGCTTCCAATGCAGGGGGCATGGGTTTGGTCCCTGGTAGGGGAACATGCCATGTGGCCTGGCCAGAAGCAGAGAGGAGGTCTAGGAGGAGGTTTGGGAGGAGCCCCTGTGATTCCTCGGAGCCCGGTGCTGGGGGTTGGGAGGATGTTGGAAAGGCTGCTTAGAGGCTGAAGCTGAAGGCTCCTGAGAGCTCAGGCGCGGAACAGTCTTTCTCCCAGTGACCCGGCTCTTTGCAACAATACCAGTGGGGTCAGCGGGGAGCCCCTGGTGGCCACCTGAGCTCTTTGGCCTTTGCTCTCTTGAGGGGACCCACGGGCCGGTTGTGGGCTGAGTGGCGCGCTGACCGCGACGCGTGCAGCCTTGGGCCCCGGGTGGGCAGCTGGCTGAAGGCTGCCCCCTTGTGGCCAGAGCAGGGCGTGCAGGACTGGGCCCGCCGGCAGGCGCCAGGGCCCTGGCGCTGCCTGGGTCCAGAGGGCCGTGAGGGCAGGCTGCGTCTCCTCGCGCCAGACCCTGCCCGGGGGCCCTGGAGGGGGCAGTGAGCGGGGAGGGCAGGGGTCGAGAGCCCGCTGGAGAGGCGGCCCCCAGCCCGCCCCACAGTGAGTCCTTGCTCGTAGGCGATTTCCAGGCCGTCTTCTCTCGGTCTGTGTGGAAGGCGAATGTCAACCAACGAACCAGCCGATCAACTGGGAATTCCCCGGCGGCCCAGCGGTTAGGACTTGGCGCTTTCACCGCCAGGGCCCTGGGTGCGCTGCCTGGCTGGAGGGCTAAGTTCCCACAAGCTGTGCGTGTCGACCTCGGGAGCTGGCGGGGAGCACGAATAGACCGGCTGGCTCACCTGCAGATGCCTGTCTGTGGGCAGCGGGCAGCTTGGGTGGGGGGGCTGGCTCTCTGCCCTTCCCCCCTGCTGCCTGCCTCTGCGGGACAGGTGTCAGGCTGGGGGCGGGGGCAGACGGGACAGGCCCCGCCCCTGTGGTGCCCACCGCGGGTCAGAGCCTGGCAGGCCGGCGGGCAGCAGCGGCACCGGTGGGGGTCCCGGTGTGCAGGGGTGAGGGGCTGTCTGGGGCCCCTGGGACGTGGGGGCTCTTCCTCCCGGTGATCGCGCTGCCCGGAAGGGCCCAGATGGAGAACGCTAGTCTGGTAGGACAGGGCTGTGTTTCTGCTGAAAAGCCTCTAACCAGCTGAAGAGCGGAAAGAGAAGCGCAGCAAGCTGTCCCCGGGGCCACGGTCAGCTCCCTGCGCGTTTACGCCTTGCACGGTTGCTTTCTGGACGAGTTACGCTACAGATCTCAGGCCATTTTACCCTGAAACGATTCAGGGCCAGCCGTGAAAGGACGGCACGATTTCCCGCATAAACACCACGGCAGGACAGAGATCTGTGGGCAGGCGTCAGGGAGAAGGGGTGCTGGAGGGCAGGCTAGGGTGGATGGGTGCAGGCTGCCCCCCCTCCCCGGGCTGCCGTGTGGGGGACCCGGTGGGGGGGGCCCGGGCCCGAGGAGCCCAGGTGTCTACCAGGCGTGGGTCGGGGGTCACGTTCTCGGGCCGCTGCTGGTCTGCACCCCTGGACTGGCGCATGGGGTCCGAGGGGGACTCAAGGAAGCCACTGAGACGCCTTGTCCGGCCACCAAAGGAGCCGCCTCTCTCGGGCCTAGCTCCTGCCCAGGCGGCGGGCAGGGCTGCAGTGCAAGTGTCCTGCCCTGCCCCTCCAGGCCCCGGAACGAGCTGCGGAGCGCTCCCCGCTGGGGATGGAGCCCGAGCCGCACACTGTCCCTCCCAGGCAGCTCCTCTCGCGGGGCGCCCCCGCCGCAGCCCACCCAGCCCCTCTGCCCCTACGTCCAAGAAAGGCGCGGCGCCGGCTTGTGGAGACTCTTTATTGTGCTGGGGGTGGGGTAGAGAGGCAGCCGCTCCTCGAGGAGGGCTGGGCCGCGGGCACCGCCATCACCGCCTGGCTCCAGCTCCCGCGCTGGGTCCCCGCTGGGGTGGGGCTCGCGCCCCTCCCGCTCCGCCCTGCCCAGGGTGGGCGGGGCCTTCGGGATGGACAGGGGCCTCCGTGGGTGGGCGGGGCCTCCCGGGTCTGCGGGGTGCTGGGCGGCTGTGGTCCAGGCCGGCTCGCGCTCACCTAGGCCAGGACCTCCGCGCACTGGTCTGTGGAAGAGCGGGTCTTGAGGAAACGCCCGGCGCCCCCTCCCCACCTCCCCGGGGCAGAGGTCCTGGACCCTTCCCCGAGGGGCCAAGCCCCTCCCCTGCCTGTGACCCCCCTCCTCCCTCCCCTGGCCCACCTGTTGTGCGCCCAGCGCCGAGGAGTGAGCCTTGGGGCCTCCCACACCCCCCCAAACCCCAGGCTGGGTCGGGGGTCCTTCTGCCCCTGCAGCGCTGGGCGGCCTGGAGATGGTGCTCACCTGACTTGGGCAGCAGGGCGCCCTGGCTGGGGTCCAGGCCCACTGTGGGTGCCAGCAGCTGCATCCTCTGGGCGCCTTCGGGAAACAGCTCTGGGGCCCGGGCTGAGGGCAGGGGCACCGTGAGCAGAGGGGCAGGGCTAAGAGGGAGAGTGGGAGGTGGGACAGGGCTGGGGAGGGGCCCAGGGAGACACTGGGAGATGCTGGCTTCACCTGCCTCCCAGTCAGGGCTCGCTGGGGAGGCACATGGGGACACGCAGAGCAGACCTCCCGTGTGGCCCAGAGGAAGGCCCTGGTGGGGCTGGGGTGGTGTGAGGGTGGCCCTCCAGGTGGGTGGGTCTCCCACCACCCGTCACCCACCGTAGAGCTGCAGCCAGATGTTCTTGACACCCCCCTTCTGAGTTTCGAAGTACATGACGGCGAAGTGCTTGTAGTCGGTGAAAGCCACCCTGATGTCGGTCTGGCCCATAGCTGGGTGGGGGCGGGAGCGTGCTGAGCTGGGCGCCGGCCTGGACGGCCCCGCCCATCCCCACAGTCCCTGCGAGCCAGCCCTGCCGCTGTCTCCACCCGCCCGGCACCGCCCACGACACGCTGGCCTCACCCGCATTGCTGAACTGCCCGTCCACGGCCCCCTTGGTGAAGGTGCTGTCCATCTCCTGGCACCCGCCATCAGGCCTGGGAAGGGGACCCCAGCGGCCTGAGTTGCAGCCTCTGCCCACCGCCCAGCCCCGCTTGGTGTCCTGAAGACGTTGCCCGACCGCGACAAAAACGGCCGCCACTTAGCTGCTGCCGACTGCCCCAGGGCCACCTGTCTCCCATCAGATCAACGCTTGATCACACGGGTGCTTTACGCTTCACTTACAGGAGAGGAGACAGCCTGGGGCAGGGGCACACAGCCAGGGGAGGCGGGGCCTGTGGGGTCTCCCTGTCTCCCCTCCAGACACTGGCACGTGTGCACATGCACACACACACACACACACGCACGCACGGACATGGCTCCCCCACACCCTCAGGTGGGCCCCTATGAGGAGCAGGTGAACAGGGCTGCTGTTTCGACGGGCCTGCGGCCTAGCACGGGCAGGGCCTGGCTCTGACCCCCTGATGGGTCGGGTGCACCCCTGCCTCCTCCTGGCTCCCACCTGACCGTACTCTGGTCGCACCTAACGCCAGTCCAAGGTGGGACTCCTGGAATCACTTACGTGGGGAACCCAAACTTGACGCCCAGGTCGCCGTTGGCCAAGGAGGTCACCAAGGCCACGGGCATCTTCATGTTGTCCTTGGCGTCCAGGAAGCCCTGGTCGTCCGACGCCACCCCGACCACGTACCAGGGGCCCTGGAACTGCAGGGGGACAGGACGAGCTGGGGGCGGCCCCGGCTGCACACCAAGCCTGACCCGAACTTGGGGGGCAGCTGCACCTCATCTGGCTGGCGGTCCAGCAAGTGGTGGGGACAGAAGTCAGACTTGGGCCTGAGGGGCCTACTGTCCTCTGCAGCCCCCCGCCCCAAGTCAGCCAGACAGGTGGATGCAGGCTTGGTCCCCCTGAGCTGAGCTTGAACTAGAGTGGGGGCTGGGCTGGGTTCCCTCAGCCCTCTGGTAGAACGCAATCAGACAGAGGCTGCCGGCCTGGGCACGTCCGTGCACACCTGGCTGGCATCGAAGTCGACCTGGATGGGGACCTGGGCCTGGCCTGGGGCTGCAGCGAGTAGGGTGAGGGTCCCGCTGATCAGCAGCGTCTGCAGCATCCTGGAAGGTGGCTCTTGTTGACAGCACGGGGCTTGGGAGCAGCACAGGAGGGTTGGGGTGGCCTCTCCCACTGTGCCTTTATGCCCCTGAGACGCCCTGGGGCACTGGCCTGCCGCCTGGGACAGACCCCGCTGTGATAGGCTCTGATCGGGTTGCTCCCTGGAGCACTCTGGCCCAGTGGCCCCCACCAGACCCCGCCCATCCTTCCTGGGAGGGGCCGGATGCCCCGGAACAAGGGGAGGGGAGGGCCTGGCAGGCCCTGTGGGATGAGGCCTCCAGCGCTGGGCTCAGGCAGAGCCTTGGGAAGCCACTTCAAAATCTCATCCCCACCTCTGACCCTCACAACCTGGGGGCCTGGACAGGGCCTGGTGGGCAGGCTGCTGTGGGCACTACGCCTTGTGAGCCAGGGGGCCCAGGACAGGGGCCTGAGCATGGCCACGCGGGCAGAGAAGCTGGGGGGCAGCAGGAGGCGAAGGGCGGGCTGGGAGCGAGACCTCGCGCGAGGCCTAGGTCAGAGGCTGGGGGCTGGGGGCTCTCAGGCGGCCCCAGGAGATGAGGGGTGGCCGTCTCCAGCCCACTTGGCCAGCCTGTCCTGTCTGGGGTGCACAGACACTCCAGCCTCCTTCCTCTCTGCGCCCTCGAACCCTTCTCTCTGCCCCGTCTGAGGGTGCTAATCCCATTCCTTCAGAGCTGCCCTGGGCCTGGATCTCTCCTGGCTGGTGAGGGCAGGCTGTGGGCACCTGCCCAGAGCCGGCCCGCTGTAGCTGTGCCTTGAGGGGGTGGCTGGAGGGGCTGCAGTGGGTGAGATCCGGCCGCGTGGGGTGCATGGCGACACAGCTTCCCTGGGCTGTCCCGGCTTCCGGCCAGCCGCCTCTCCCACGCCATCAGGGGCCGAGCTAGTGCGCCCCTACCCGCCCCTCTGGGCGTCCTGCAGAGCCAGCTGCCGAGATTTCACAGAGGGTGAAGGGACACCCAGGGCCAAAGCAAAGGAGGGCGTTCAGGTCCCTGGAGAGCTGGCCAGAGCCAGGCCCAACTGCAAGACAGACAGTCAGGAGCCAGGCGCTGACTTGCTTCAGAGTTTATTTTCAGAGCAGGAGTAAAAGCTGAGAGTGGCAGGGATGGTGAGGGGCCGGGGCTGGGGTCTCGGGTGTTGCAGGAAATGGCTGAGCAGGGCAGAAGGGCCAGGTCCTGAGAGCCGGACTCACCTGGGCAGGAAAGTGGGACCTGTGGGTGGGGCCAGGCACACGCCCCCCCCACCCCAAGACCCCAGCCCCCTGCAGT
>SJYG01001167.1:125115-143424 GCA_006410535.1 Litocranius walleri
CCGGAGGCCAGCCCTTGTGGCAGAGGGGCAGCTGCTGGGGAGTGCGTGCTGAGTGAACGGTGAGGGGCTGCTGGGTGAAGGTGGCCCCCAGCCCCACTCACCTATGTGCGCTCCTCCAGGCACCTGTCTGCCGAGAAAGAAGCCCAGGCCTGCAGTCAGTGCCCCAGGCCCACCCTTCCCACCCTGCGGCAGGCGTGACCCCTAAGCTGCTGCCCCCATCACGGCCGCCCCTCCCCCAGGCTCTGTCTACCCCTCCGAAAGGAAGATCCGGTCCCCCCGGGCCCCGAGCAGGCTTCCTTGGCAAGGGGGCCGTGGGTGCTTCAGGGAGCCTGTGATGAGCCCCGTGTGGCTGTCCCTGTGTCCCGATGTGGACACCCGTCCACAGGCCCCGTTTCTAGGGCCTGCCCTGCACCCCTCCCAGGCTGGGGCCTCTGCATCCCGGGGGCTGACCCGGGGCCTGGCACACGGTGGGCGTGCGGTGAACCCGGGGAGGGGCTGTTTCCTGAGGAGCGTCCTCCTGGGCCCGGCCCAGGAGCTGCAGACCAAGATCTCAGTGTGAGGCCAGGCTGCCCCCGCTCCGGAGGCCGCGCACCGGTCAGTGGGCAGTCTGGCCGGACAGGCTCCACCCCTCGGCCTCCCCCCGGATCAGGAGACGGTCTGTCTGCCTCTAATCTGACCTTAATCCCCTCCCGTCAGATTAGTGTGCTCACCAGTCTTCGGCAGGAACACAATGCCTTCCTCTGTGAAGCCCAGGCTCTTGGCGAAGGTGGTGAACTTTTCCTTGACCTCGGCTCTGGGAGTCTGGGTGCGGCCTGGGGCAGTGGGGAGAAGCCTTTGGCCTCCGTTTGTCTGGAGGATCCCCATTCTGCCCCTGCTCCCAAGCCCAGGGCGCCCCAAGACTCCCCCACAGGTGGAGCCCCAGGCCCGGCGGCGGGCGCGGCGTGGGGACACGTACTGTAGAGCGTGGCCATGTGGAAGCCCTGCCCCGGGCCCTGGACGCTCTCGGTGTAGAGCAGGGCATAGGTCTCGTAGTCCGTCTCCGCCACTGACACCTCGTGGGTGCTGCTCCAGTCTGGAAACCCGGGAGACAGCCCCGCAGGGCCCAGTGTCCCCAAACCAGAAGGGCTCAGGAAATCAGGGGCCTGTGGGACAGCCACCACCCTCTGGGGAGCAGGAGAGACGGCCAGACAGTCATGGCAGGCAGGAGCAAGGAGGCAGCAGTCCCGGGGTGCAGAGCTGCCAGGGGAGGAGGGGAGCGTGGGGCACAGACAGCTGCAGGGAGAGCCCTTCGTGGGGGCTGCTGGGCAGCCCAGGCCGGACCTGGCGGGGCAGCACCCCCTCACCCTCCCCTGTGCTGCCGGGCAGGGTGTTGCCCAGAGTCCCGGCAGCAAGTGTCGCTCCTGGCTGCACTCACGGGGGCTGGAGGAGCTGTAGCAGCCTGGGGGGCCGGCCGGGCGCAGCAGTAAGGTCCGGGTCTCACACTGGTCCTTCCTGTGGGCAGGTCACCCTGGGGTCAAGGGTCAAGCGCTGGGGGTGTCCCCAGACTGCGACCCTGCGCGGGGAGCTCTGGGCCCCGGATGCCCACCCCACTGCCCACCTGAGGAAGGTGGAGGTGAGGTTGAGGCCGCCGTCCGCCGCGGGGGCCACCTCAGACTTGCACATGGACAGCACCTTCTTCTTCTCCAGGAACCAGCTCGAGTTGGAGGCAAGGCCGGAGGTGAACCAGCGCCCCAGGAACTGCGGCGACAGGACCCCATGCCGTCGGCGGGGACCCTCCAGGCCGCCGGGGCTGGGCGGAGCGCCCGGTGCACCCACCCCGGCCCGCCCCGCCCCCACCGCGGCCCGCTCCTGCCGCGGGGTGGGGGGGGGCGGGGGGCAGAGGGCACCGGGCGTCCCTAGCAGGTCGGATGCGGGCGTGGGGGCGGAGCTGGAAGACCCGCTCCGACGTGCTCCAGCGACCCCCCGCAGGCCTCTGCCAGCGTGTCCACGGGGGAGGGGGCGCGCACCGGGCGCACTCGGTCTGTAGCCATTCCTGGCGCCACCCCCGCTCCTCCGTCGTGCGCTCGTGCACGGAGGTGCCTCCCTGGGCCAGGTGTGGAAGGTGTGCCTGTTTGCCCAGGGCGTCGTGAGCTCGTTGGGCTAACCGTGTTGGGTTAGGGGTGGCGGGCGCGCAGGTGACGCGCGGGTCGGGTGAGCGCCCACTCCCGCTCACAGGCGCGTCACTGCCAGGCGGGCTCCTCTCTGTAGGGCTATTCTCTGCTGGTGAATAGCCTGGGGAGGCCTCTCCTGGTCAGCCTCCTCCGGCCGGTCCAGCCCTCCTTTTCCGCCCCCTGCTTCCTAGGGAGAGCACCTCGCTCCCCACGGGCACTGTCCTGTCTCTGCACCTGGCAGGGAGCCCTCCCTCACCTTGTCCTCTTCAAAGTTGGGCTGCAGGGCGGCCTCGGTGGGGGCTGGGGTCTGCAGGACCCCCAGGACCCCCAGCAGGAGCAGCGCCATCCACAGCCTGTTCAGAGTGGCCATTCTCCCAGAACCGGGCCAGCAGTACAGGCAGAGAGGCAGGCGGGAGGCAGGGAGGCCGCCCGGAGACCCCTATTTATTGGCCTGGCTTGGCCTCCGCCCAGGCCCAAGGACAGCCCACTGCAGGCTCGTGACGCGGCGGGGGACAGAGCAGCGGAGTCCAGCGGCGGCCTCGCCCCCCACGGGGCTGCTTATGTAAGAGGCACTGACTGGGACAGCCTGGGCCTGCCCTCCGGGCCGAGCTGAGGGGGCAGAGGCCCCCGCATGGCGGGTGCCTCCTCTACCCCTGGAAGGGCCACTCCAGCGGCCTGTTTGGGGCAGGGGGCAAGTGCCTCGCTGCTGCCCTGCCTCTGGGGCCTCTGGTCACTTGAGTCCCCTCACAAGCCCAGCCATTGTTCCGTGTCCAAGTCTGGCAACCCTGGGGCGACTGTTTGCACTGCCTGAGTTTCCTCCCGGAAGGCCCAGCAGGCCAGGGGGCGATGGGAAACTTGGGCCAAAGGAAAGAAGCCAAAGCTCCCCCCAGAGTGGAGCCAGAGGGCCTGGTGTGGCATCCCGGAGCCAGCTGGCGGGGTCTGGCTGGGGGGCCCCGAGGCATCCTTCCCGGCCTCGGGCTCACGGCCTTGGGCAGAGGTCCATTCCTCACACCTGCACAGCTCCACACCTGCAGTGGCCCCACCCGGCCTGTCCTATTACCTGGGGTGCCAAGCGGGTGGCTCCCCGGGGCCAGAGGACGTGAGGCTCCCCCACTCTGCAGAGAGAGCCGCCTCCCCCCAGAAGCCTCCCTGGGTTGATAGGCTGCCTCTCAGGGCCTGGGCCCTGTTCACATGCGTCAAGTGCCTGTCCCCTGTCCCTCTGGTCCTGACCAAGACCACCCCGATTAGCTGGGGCCTCGGCACAGGGCTGAGTGCGGTCATCAGCTCTGAGCAGCGGTGAGTGGGTGGGTGCGTGCACCTGGGATGGGGGCTGGGGAGGTGAGGCTGGCGGAGGAGGTCCCGAGTGTGGTGCAGACACAGGGGACATGGCTGTGCCGGGGGCACAGGAGCTGGCGCACCCCCGGGCCCAGCCCACCACGAGGTGCAGCCCCTGTCCAGTGCTTGGCACCTTCCGCCCAGAAGCTGGATACTTGGCAGCCCGGCCTCTGGCTTTGGACCGGACCCAGGGCTGTCCGGAAACCAAGAGGAAGGGGAGGCGTCGGCTGGGTCAGCTCCCTGAATGGAGCCAGCGTGGGCCCTGCCACCCACCTCGCAGGGGCAGGACGGCGGGCCCCAGGCCCACAGGGGTCCTAGTGAGGGCAGGGTGCCTGGCCAGACCCCTGCTGTGGGGGCCCTGCCCCGGCGGAGGGCCCAGGATCCCAGAGCGCAGAGTCGGGGTTTTTGGGTGGCACCATGAAGAGGGCCTCCTGCCTCCTCAGTGGTGCCAGGGCTGGAGGGGGCCGTCCTCGGAAGAGGCCAGTGGCGAGGGGGGGGGCTGGCACAGGAGGCTGGAGGCGGGGGCGAGGGGAGGTGGGCCCAGGCAGTCCCGAGACGCCCACCTCTCTGCCCTGGCCTCCCATGCACCCTGCCTGCATACTCAAGGCTGTGGGGGGACAGTCTGTCCGAAGCAGGCAGGAGTTGGAGGGCTGGTCCCAGGCCCTGCACCGCCCTGGGGCTGCCCCAGGCTGCAGCCTGGCCCAGGGCAGAGCGGGGGGCTCCTTTCAGGATGGCAGAGGGGCAGGAGGAGGCAGGTGGGAGGGAGGCCCGGGACATCCATGTGGGCCCCGGCCTACAGCCACAGCCGTTCATCACTGAGCCCGGCGGCTCTTTGGCCGTGGGGAGGCTCCTGGGTCCGCGGGGCTGAGCTGCATGCCTGCTGAGCCCCGGTCACGCCAAGACCAGAGCGCCTCCGCCAGCAGTAAACATGTCGCAGAGCAAGGCAGGGAACTGATGCAGGTAGAGGGCAGAGAGCGTGCAGGAGGAGGTGGCCCAGGACGAGAGGACCACAGGCCCGGGCCTGCATGTCTCTAGTGGGCAGGCCCCGCCCCCCACAGGAGGGGCCCTTGGGCCGGGTCCCCAGGGTGCCCCTCTAGGGAGCAGGGAGGCTCCGGGGACCCTGGGTGCCCACCCCCAGGCCCAGGGTTAGGGAGTATGTCTGCTTCCCTCTTCTGACCCCACGTCCCCTCCTCCTCTGCCCCCAGACTGGCCACTGCCGCTGACTGTGGCCTGGATGAGGCCTGGGGGTCTGGAGGAACAGGAACTGCATCGGCCCCTCGGCCTCCCTGTGGCCCAGATGGAGGTGGGCGGCTGGGCTGGCTCGTCCGCTCTGTGGATGAGGAACTGGGCCTCAGAGCCCTTCTGCATGGGCCGTGCTCAGCAAGACCCCCGGATCTCCAAGGGGTGGGCTGAGGACTCCTAAGGCCCCTAGAGGGGCGTCTCTGAGTGCTGCCAGTGGAGCAGCTTGGAAAGCCGGCTGTTGGTGGCCTCCGTGTCCACTGCACACTGCCCTCCAGGGCCCCGCGGGGCGGGTGGCCGGGGCTCAGCCCTGCCTGGCCGAGAGGCCAGGCTCCCCATCTGGCCGTGCAAGCTTCTCCCTGAGATCCACGCCCAACAGTGGCCACGGCTGTAGCTGGAGGGCCCCCCTCGCCCAGCCCCTGCCAAGCCCACGACACAGGAGCCCCCCTCCGCTCAGATGGGCCCGGTCTTCCCTTGCCGCCTGGCTGACACTACCCTGAGTGCTGGACCCCACTCAGACCTCCACCTCGGGCTGCTCCCAGGGCAGTGGGGGGCTTCCCTACCTCCCCCGACCCCCCATCTCAATGCTTTCCTGTCGCGCCCGCTCCCAAGTGGCTGACCCTCTGAGCCCCAGTCTACTCTGCGCTACTTACCCCTCCCCAAGCCTGACCAGCCCCATCTTCTCTGTCTCCCAGTCCGCGCCCCAGCCTCCCACCCCCACCAGCCCTGCGGAGCCTCCTGTGTGTCCTCCCCCTCCAGGCGGCTCAGCGACTGCTGTAGGGCAGCCACTCTGATGGCCGATGGCTGGAGGAGCAGCTCTTTCTGACTAGGAGCCTCTGTCCGTCTTCCCAACGCATTTCCCGCCAGAGAGAGACCAGGCTGCAGAGGGGCTGGGGGGTGCGGAACCCCCAGTATGCCCCCATCCTGCCCGGGCCAGCACCTCTGGGCAGCCTGGCTTGGGGCTGGGGAAGCGGGGCAGGGTGAGCTTGGGCTGGAGGGATGGGGTGGGCACGGCCGGGGCTAGTCTCCCCGCAGCTCAGTGTGCTCTGCCCGCGGGGCCTCGTGGGCATCAGAGCGTGGACCTGGGCGGCTCTGTTCCGGGAACCCCTTTGTGGCGCGGGGGCTTCTGCAGGCAAGGCTGGGCAGAGGCCGGGGGGGGTGGCTTTCCCAGTCCTCCCAGCAGAGTGTGGTTGGGTGGGGGCTTGGGCCTGGCTGCACTCCAGAGGACCCAGGGTGCGATTTCAGAGCCCAGGAAGCAGGTGCCGGGGGAGCTGCTGGGCCCCGCAGGGGGCTATTGATGGAGGGCACACGCACCAGCCCCCCCGGGGGCAACAACTAGATTCTCCCAGGTCCAGGTGAGGTGGGGCCCTCTCCAATGACTCCCTCAGAGACGCCTGCGTGGTCTCCCCCTCCCTTCCTGCCCGCAGGCCATGCAAGACTGTGGCCGGGGAGGGGCGGCTGGGGGCGTCTCGGGCACCAGGCTCCCCCGCACGGTCCCACTCCGGTGGCTCCGCTCTGAGCTTGGCCTGCCTGTGGTCAGCCCTGCAGGCTGGGCCTCCTCTGCCCTCCAGGCGGGGGGTGCGTGCGGGATGTAGGGAGGCAAGGCCCCTCCTGGCACCCGCAGGTCGAGCCACCAGCCCTGGTACCGCAGGCACTCTCACTGGCTCTCCGAGGGACAGTCAGGTGGGGCGGCTGAGAAGGCACGGCCCTGGCCCGGGAAGGCAGCGTGGCTGCTCTGGGCCCGGGAGGCCGGAGCTGGCCTCTCAGGAGCCCACACCCAGCCCTGGCATTGGAAGGGGTCCCCGAGAGGCTGACCCGGGTCTCCCCTTAGGCTCCTCCCCTCCTCCGGGCCCATCACGGTGCCCAGCAGCTCTGGATGTGACTGGACTCGGGCTGTTCCCTGGGCCCCATGGGCACGTGAGCCGCAGGTCAGCAATAAGCAGAGCTGAGGCTGCGGTTTCCGTGGAGCCCGGGGTCTGGGCTTGGGGGGGTGATGGGCGTCTGCCTGGGGGGTAGGCGCTGGCCACAGGCGTGCCAGGGGTTGGCCTGGACCTTGGGAGGTCACTTTGCCATCCTCCTTCTGGCTGGGTGGGTCGGAGACAAGCCTAGACTTGATTTCCTGGGGGCAGTGATGGGCCCCAGTCTCCGTGCGGTGCCCCCCAACGTGGCTGGCCCTTCAGAATCCAGGCTCTCTGCACACCCGGTGGCCCTCGCTGACCCACCTCACAGGGACTCACAGGGCCCTGGTGGACCACACTTGCTTGCTGCTCTGCCATCAGCAGTGCCCCCCCTCACCCCACCCAGCCTACGGGAAGGGGCTCAGAGGGAGCTGGAGGGCAGGAGGCATACCCCCCAGACCCCACCTCACCTCTCAGGCGAGCCCCCCACCCTCCAGGTGGCTCACAGCCCTCAGGGCTCCCCTCTTCCAAGATGCTCCTAACATGAGGGGGTCCCCAGCACGGAGATTTTAAGTGGAAGAAGGGCAGAACCTTGGGTCACCCAGAAACTGCTAGAAAGAACATTCCAGAAAATGCCTGAAGGCCTCCTCCCCTTTCCCTGAGCCTTCGCCCAGCTCCCAGATGGGTCCCATGTCCAAGGCTGCCCTGGGAGAGACCTGGGGTAGCCAGGTGGAGAGAGGTGCTGTGTGGCCACATTCAAGGAGGGAACAGGGGCCCTGGGCCGGTGAATGAAGGGGCTCAGGACTCCACCACGCCGAGGCCCCGGAGGACAGCTGCTGTGTGACTTAAGGAGGTGAGTTCAGACTCGGGGTGCCCCCAGGCGAGGCCATCTCTGAGTTTCTGCCCAGACCACGTGGGCCCACTCACCCCTGGGCGGGCCCCGTCTGTGTCTCTGTCTGCTCCGTGCCCTGGGCTGGCCTTTGCTGACCCCGGTGATGACCATATCTCCACGCCGCATCTTCTTTCCCAGCCTGGGAGGTTGACCGTGTCAGGCCGGCCTGAGGGTGCGCAGGGTCCCCTGGTGCCCACAGGGGCCAGAAGGCCGCCACTCGGGTCTGGGCCTGCAGCCCTGGGCTGGGCATGCTCTTGCGGTGGGCACTCCTGCTGCTCAGGGCTCCAGGGGTGGAAGCCCAGTGCCGATCAAGGCCTGCAGCAGGTGGGCCCCAGGGGGCGCTGGGCTCTGTCTGGGTCTCCTCGGCTCCCCGCTCCCCAGGCCCCTGCTGGGTGCTGGCGACGGCAGCCTGTGTGTGAGGAGGGGCCCAGCTCTCCTGGTCCCGAGAGCACAGGACGGCCAGGAGCATGCCCAGCTGCAGGGTGGGGGCCAGAGACGGAAGCCTGGACAACAGCAGAGAGGACTCTCGGGCTCCAGTGCCACCGCAGTTTGGCCTGCAGCCAGGGCCACCCGTCGGGCAGTCCTGCCTCCTCCTCCCCGCACCAAGTGCTCTCTCCTGGTGAGGGTGGGTGTGGGCACCGATGGCTTCGAAGGACAAGGCAGAGGCACGGCCTCGCCCAGTGACCAGCGGAGAGAGCGGGCAGCCCAGGGCAGGGCGGCTCAGAGGCGGGGAGCAGTGTCTCAGGAGAGGGGTGGGCCCGGGCCATCTGGGAGCAGGTGCCCCACAGAAACAGAGGCAGGGGAGAGACGGGGTGGGGACAGACCCTAGAGGGCAGAGGCGGCCTGCAGGGCGGGGCCTCCGCGGGGAGGGGCCGGGGCAGGGGGGGCTGAGTGGGGAGGGGATTCTGGGGGTCCATGTCCGGGTCTGGGGCAGAGTGCAGCAGGCGTCGGGCTCCTCACCCCGCCCCACGCCCCTGATGCACTCAGGGAGGCCCAGTCAGGCCCTCTCTCACTTGCTGGGTTTCTTCTGAGGCCATGAAGCTCATCTTGGTTTGTAGCTTTAACCTTTCATCTTGAGAGTGCCCCCTGCCCAGTCCCCCAGCACACGTCCCCTGGGCCTGTGCCTTCCCTCTTCCAGTCACACAGATGGGCCCCGCGAGTCCAGTCCTCTCTGCCCTTGGGGTGACCCTCGCCTGCCCTGGCCTTCTCCACCTGACGAGCTGCTCCTCCCCACGTTCCCGGCCCCAGCCCACCCCCAGGTGCCCTTTCCTGGCGGCTGTTCAGGACCTTCTGTGCTCGACTCTGGGGCCTCCAGTGGCCCCAGTCCTGCCCCGGACCCTCTTCCATAGCCACTGTACCCAGTCTAGCTGCCTGGGTCCTGATGACCTCCTTACCAGGGGGCCTGGGCCAGGACACAGGGGCCTGGGCTCGTGTCGGCCCCTCCCCAGAAGACCCCCCCCCCCCCACCCCACCCCACCCGAGCGCCTCGGCCTCCCAGGGCTCCTGGACCCCCACCCTGCCTGCCTCGGCCTCCTGGGCAGGGTTTGGGCAGGAAGGCAACGTGGTCACAGGTGATGCCCAGGCTCTGGACAAACCTGATGAATTTTCCCCTTAAGTCTGTTCAGCTCTTCCCTCCGCCCTGTGAGCAGGAGAGGTGAGCCCTGGGAGGCCCCTCCCTCCAGAGCCCGCCTTCTGCCCTCGGGGACCTGCCCCGCCTCCTCCTGTTGCTCACCACTGCCCACCTCTGGGTGCCCCCAGGCCTCCCCTGGCTGCCCTGTGACCGGAGGAGCAGCTCTGGGTCCTTCCTGCGTGGGGAACCCACCTTCCAGGCCCCCAGAGACAGGGTGTGGGCTCAGTGCTCCAGGGTGGGGCCTGGTGGGGAGAGGTGGGCGGAGGGAAGGGCGTGAGGCTGGGTGAGAGGGGTGGGGAACACCCCATCCCACCCGAGCGCCTCGGCCTCCCAGGGCTCCTGGACCCCCACCCTGCCTGCCTCGGCCTCCTGGGCAGGGTTTGGGCAGGAAGGCAACGTGGTCACAGGTGATGCCCAGGCTCTGGACAAACCTGATGAATTTTCCCCTTAAGTCTGTTCAGCTCTTCCCTCCGCCCTGTGAGCAGGAGAGGTGAGCCCTGGGAGGCCCCTCCCTCCAGAGCCCGCCTTCTGCCCTCGGGGACCTGCCCCGCCTCCTCCTGTTGCTCACCACTGCCCACCTCTGGGTGCCCCCAGGCCTCCCCTGGCTGCCCTGTGACCGGAGGAGCAGCTCTGGGTCCTTCCTGCGTGGGGAACCCACCTTCCAGGCCCCCAGAGACAGGGTGTGGGCTCAGTGCTCCAGGGTGGGGCCTGGTGGGGAGAGGTGGGCGGAGGGAAGGGCGTGAGGCTGGGTGAGAGGGGTGGGGAGGCTGGAGTGCTTCAGGAAGGATCCTGTGCTCACAGGTTTCCCAGGGGCTGCACCCCTCAGGGGGTCTGGTGGGTGCTGAAGTCGGGGTGTCCTGGATGAACTCAGAGTGTCCTGGGTGAAGTCAGGGTGGGAAGCCTGGTGGGTGCTGAAGTCAGGGTATCCTGAATAAACTCAGGGTGTCCTGGGTGAAGTCAGAGTGGGAAGCCTGGTGGGTGTTGAAGTCTGGGTGTCCTTAGTGAGGTTGGGGTGCCCTAGGTGAAGTAAGGGTGAGAAGCCTGGTGGGTGCTGTAGTTGGGGTGTCCTAGGTGAAGTTGGGGGTGTCCTGGATGAAGTCAGGGTGCCCTGGGTGAAGTTAGGGTGGGAAGCCTGGTGGGTGTTGAAGTGGGCGTGTCCTAGGTGAAGTTGGGGTGTCCTGGATGAAGTCAGGGTGTCCTGGGTGAAGTCCCCATGTCACTGGACCCACCCCTCTGCCACCAGCCCAGGCCTGGGCGCCTCCTCCACCTGCCGAGCTCTGGCTGCAGCTGCCTGGCTCCTCCCCATCAAGGGCTGTTGATCTTCCCACCTGTCTGTACGGGGGTCACCCCAGGCTGTCCTGCCTCCCGGCAGGGGCCCTTAACATCCAGCCGCCCCCAAGCAGAGCGCGGTGATGGGAAAGTGATGGTCATCCTTGAGCTTGAAGATGGTCGAGATTGTCCTGAATCAGGCTTGGTCCACCCTGAAGGAGCTGCCCACTGGGCCAAGGGGGACCATCGCCTTTGAAACCGTGGGGGCTGGGGCTGGGCCAGGTCCCGGGACCCCCATCCACCCCGCCCAGGCATCCAGAGCCAGGGACACTCTCAGCCGGCAGAGCCTGTGCTGGGGCTGCCCTGAGGCACCGGCCGGGGCCAGAGGCTCCCCGGGGTTGACAGGACAGGCTGACCCTGGCCTCCCAGAGCCACTGTCTCTCCCTACGTCAGGAGGCATGGAGATGTTCCTGCCTCCCCAGGGCTCCACAGACCCCACTCGCCTGCCCTGACCCTCTTCCCTCCACCCTGGCGGCTCCAGGACCCTCAGAGTGGGTGCCCTCTCGCCCCATCCTTCTCAGCTTGTGCCCGGGACAGATCTGGAGAGGCCTGCTGGGGCCCCGGGATGACGGAAGCCCTGGAGCTGGTCGGGGCCCGGGTCCTGGCTCTGAGCGCTCCTGGCAGGATGATGCCACCCACTGGGGCCCCATGCTCCTTTCCTGCGAGGCCTGGGCAGTGGCTGCCCTGGTGGGGGGCCGTGGGTCCCTCTGCCCAGCTTGCCCCGTTCTGGGTTCTGGTCCCAGAAGGGGTGGGTGGGGCCCCTGCTGAGACCGCCAGCTCATGTGAGGGTCTCCGGCCTGGCCTCTTGACATTCTGGTTCCCCTGCCCCCATACCCACGGTCTGAGCAGTCAGCACGCCATCCTGGACATCTGGGTCTCATGGGCCAGGACAGCAGCTAGGAGATCCCAGCCAGGCCTGGGGGCATCACCACCAGCACCGGCGCTGAGGACACCCTGTGCCCAGCTGGATGGCCACCCTGGAACATGCGCCCGCCCGTCCTGGTCTGGCAGGCACAGCCGCGGCCCAACCACCCCTGCTGGGAGACGGCCCAGCCATGCTCTGGTCCTGGGGGCAGGTGGGTGGAGGAGACGGACTGTGTCAGGCCGGCCGGGCACTGACCCACTCTGCACTGAGGCTGGGTCTCAGCCAGAGCTGCCTGCGGCCACTACCCTGCTCTCCAGCCCCGCCCCCAGGCCCAGTGGTGCCGGGGTCTAGCCCCGGTGGATCCAGGGTAATTCCAAGCAGGGATGGCATTGGCAATTAAGAAAGAATTATTTAATTAGAGATGTAAAGAGAGATTAAAGAAGAATAGTGTAGTGAGAGAGGAGAGAAAATAGGGAAGAAAAAGAGGCTGTATTCCTTGGTTCACATAGAAAGCCCATAAAGCCCCGAGACAAGGGACTTGCACCATCTGCGTAGGCTATAGGTGCCCACTTGAATAGCGGAGGGTGCCCCACCGTAGGCTCCCTCTCGCGTGGGTCTTAGAAGCCCAGGCAAATAAGTAGACATGGCGAGCCTCTATGATCCAGATGGGAATTCAGCCAGAAAAGGAGAGAAAGAAAAGAATGACATGGGGGAGCCAAGCATCGGTACCAGACCCACAACTTTATTTTCAAAGGCAGCTTATATACCCCAAGTTGTACATACAGAAATAATGGAATATGCAGAGTTATGCAGGGGCAGCAGTCCTGACCCTCACTGAGACCAGACTTGCCTTTTGCATACCTTCCCGTATACAAAAGGTCTCAGGTGATTTACAGGCCAAGAGGCCTGTTAACATTTCTATGGCTCTTTTCCTAGACAGATGTCTATCAACAAGAAAACTTTTTCCCTTGAAATGTTTTTTCTTTAATCTGCATCACCCTCAAAGTACTAAATAAAGTAACATTCCTGTAGAACAAAGGTGCAGTGGGTTATAGCAAAGAAAGTACTTAACTCAAAGATCTCATGTTGCCAGGGGCTACTACCTGTTTTTTCTACATGCCAACTATGTCAACAAATAAAAGATATGAAAACTTGGCAGCAAGTATTGGCTCAACCATGAAACCCTTAATCAGTTCTATTCTAATGATTTTGGCTGCTCAGAAGTCCCTACATTCCTAGGATGTTTTAAGCTTCCTGTGCCTCTCGGGAGGTTGTAAACAATCCCATACGTAGCTGTAAGAGTCCGGATAAATCTGTCAAGCAGGCTAGAAAGCCATCAGACCGGTTTTTGGATTGAAACACTCTTATTATGCCCAGGAGACTTATTATCTAAAAACTCTAACTTTTTCCAGAAAAAGGTGGTGAGGGGACAGCCCCCTGTTAGTGTCAGAGGAGTTGGTGAAAAGCATAATATAGCAAGGCAGATGGAGTCTGGTTTGGGGCAGATGCTTGAGTGGTCCTGGGAGGTTCCCTCGAGATCCGACTCGCCTTTGTCTGTCGGGTCTCTTCCTCATGACCTTTGCCACGGGCGGGACTCCTCGTGCTGGCTCCTGGCACAGTGGAGTGGCAAGGGCTGCTGTCTCCACCCCACCCCCTGCCCCGTGGTGGCTGCCGGCTGCCCACGGAGGCCCCCTTCCCCTCCCCTAGTCCTGAAATGGGTGCCTCTGGTGAGGCAGACCCAGCTGTGGCCCCTGAGGGACCACAGGCCACTCTCTTGGCAGAGCACTGCTTGGGGCTGGGAGGATCCTGGAAGTTTCTGGGCTCAGGGCTTGGTGCCTGGACTCCGAGGGGGCACCCTCACCCCTAGAGCTTGTCCCCGCCCCCCAAGGTGCAGCACCAGCTCTCAGCTGGGCTGAGCCGTCCCAAGTGTTCCCGAGTCCTGCCTGGTCTCTGCTTACACGCCCGAGGGCCCTGCCCTCAGCTGCCCACTCCCCTGCCTGCTCCAGAAACCTGAGGTCCCGTCAGGAGTGGGAGCCCTGGGCAGCATGGCCTGTGAGGGGAGCTGCAGCCCCTCGGCTGGGGGATAGGGGGCTCAGCCGTGCCCAAGGCTGGCCAGTTGCCCAGCTCAGGGTGCCCAGAGAGCTGGAAGAATGTCGTTCCTGGTGTGTCTGGTGGGAATTTGGGAGAGAGCAACCCTGAGGGCTCAAATAGAGCAGGAGGTGGGGGTGGTCACTCGGCCAGCCTGAGCTGTGTCCCCCCTCCCCTGCCCACAGACACCCGTGCCCCCGGGTCTCACGCACCCCCGAGTTCCCAGGCCTTCAAACTTGGGCTGGGTCACACCCCCACTCCCCCCGGGCCCAGCGAGCAGGGGGAGCTTGTCCCTAGACTCGACCTCCCTGCAGGCATCTAGACCATATCCCATGGGTCCTGCTTCTCTGCAGAGCACACCGGGGCTGCAGACAACCCAGGAATGGAGGGGCTGGTGGCCGACTTCTGACCCTGGGGCCCTGGGCTGGCACAGAGGAGGAGCTGCTGCCTGGAGGGGCGGGCCTGGGGGTGCGGGCAGCCGGGGTGCTCTGCGGGGCCTTGAGGACCAAGGATTAAACAGTAGAATATGAGAGCCAAATGTTGAGATTCAGGAAAGACTACGAACAAGGTAGGAGCCCGGGATGATTGCTCAAGACACAGAGAGGAAGCGCAAATCAGCAGGGCAGGAAGGGGCAAAAGAGTCTACAGACACTCAAAGGAAAACGAGAGAAAACTTCCCCGAAGAAACGGGGAATTTCCAGCAGACCCACCAAAAGGGATTCAAGAAGAAAAGCGAGCAGAGGCAGCCGCCGTCCACACCACCTCCTGCGCCTGGTTGCAGTGTTTGAATGGTAAGATTCTCAAAAGTAAAAACTTTAGAATAGTTTTAGATTTATAGAAGACTCGTGGAGGTGGCACAGAGGGCTCCAGTAAGGCCCCCAGGTCGGGTCAGGTCAGGTCGGGTCAGCTCGGTCGCTCAGTCGTGTCCGACCTTGTGACCCCGTGGACTGCAGTGTGCCAGGCCACCCTGTCCATCACCAGCTCCCGGAGTTTACCCAAACTCATGCCCATCGAGCCCCCAGCCCCTGGCATTAACATATGTCACGTTAGTGCAGACCATTCATTGATCACAGGTAGTGAACGAACGTTGACACACTGTTAACTGAAGTCCGTGCTTCATCCCACGGCTTCCCCGACGGCTGAGCCGTGAAGAATCCACCTGCTATGCAAGAGACACAGGAGACTCGGCTCGACCCCCCGGGTGGGGCGGTCCCTGGAGGAGGGCATGGCAGCCCGTGGGTCAGGACAGTCCCCTGGAGGGGGAGATGGCAGCCCGTGGGTCAGGACGGTCCCCTGGAGGGGGAGATGGCAGCCCGTGGGTCAGGACAGTCCCCTGGAGGGGGAGATGGCAGCCCGTGGGTCAGGACAGTCCCCTGGAGGAGGGCATGGCAGCCCGTGGGTCAGGACGGTCCCCTGGAGGGGGAGATGGCAGCCCGTAGGTCAGGACGGTCCCCTGGAGGGGGAGATGGCAGCCCGTGGGTCAGGACAGTCCCCTGGAGGGGGAGATGGCAACCCGTGGGTCAGGACAGTCCCCTGGAGGAGGGCATGGCAGCCCGTGGGTCAGGACGGTCCCCTGGAGGGGGAGATGGCAGCCCGTAGGTCAGGACGGTCCCCTGGAGGGGGAGATGGCAGCCCGTGGGTCAGGACAGTCCCCTGGAGGGGGAGATGGCAACCCGTGGGTCAGGACAGTCCCCTGGAGGAGGGCATGGCAGCCCGTGGGTCAGGACGGTCCCCTGGAGGGGGAGATGGCAGCCCGTAGGTCAGGACGGTCCCCTGGAGGGGGAGATGGCAGCCCGTGGGTCAGGACAGTCCCCTGGAGGGGGAGATGGCAACCCGTGGGTCAGGACAGTCCCCTGGAGGAGGGCATGGCAGCCCGTGGGTCAGGACGGTCCCCTGGAGGGGGAGATGGCAGCCCGTAGGTCAGGACGGTCCCCTGGAGGGGGAGATGGCAGCCCGTGGGTCAGGACAGTCCCCTGGAGGAGGGCATGGCAGCCCGTGGGTCAGGACGGTCCCCTGGAGGGGGAGATGGCAGCCCGTAGGTCAGGACGGTCCCCTGGAGGGGGAGATGGCAGCCCGTGGGTCAGGACAGTCCCCTGGAGGGGGAGATGGCAACCCGTGGGTCAGGACAGTCCCCTGGAGGAGGGCATGGCAGCCCGTGGGTCAGGACGGTCCCCTGGAGGGGGAGATGGCAGCCCGTAGGTCAGGACGGTCCCCTGGAGGGGGAGATGGCAGCCCGTGGGTCAGGACAGTCCCCTGGAGGGGGAGATGGCAACCCGCTCCAGTGTTCTTGCCTGGGGAATCACACAGACAGAGGAGCCTGTGGGTTACAGTCCACGGGGTTCCAAAGGGCTGGGCACAGCTGAGCACGGGCGTGGACATGGACGCACTCACCCTACTTTCTCAGTTTCCCCAGTCTTCCTTTCCCGTCCCATGTGTCGGCTGATGATCACAGTGCCTCGGACGCTCTGGGCTGTGACTGCTTGCACACTTGCCCCTGGCCTTCCCTGAGCTTGATGGTTGCAGGCTTGGGGAGGGGTCTCGTAGGCTGCCCCTCTCCTAGGATTGGGCAGAGAACTCAGCACAACTGTGGCTTAGATGAGACCCGAGCCTGTTTCTCTCTGATGTGCCGGAGGTGGCGGCCGGAGCCCACAAGGTGCCTGGCGGCTCTCGGCCCCTCCTGCAGCTCGTCACCTCTGTGGGTGGCCTCTGCTCCACGCTGCTGGCTCAGTCCCCTCCCCCCACCAGTGGCGAGGACAGGGGCCAGGGCGCGCCTCCCTCAGAAGCCTTCCGGGGGTGTGCAGAAGTCACCACACGTTTCTGGTGCAGAGTGGCGGGGTGGCCACGACCCGCTGCCCAGAAAGCCAGGAGCCGCAGCCTGCGCCCTGTGGCTGTGTTGCCAGCTCCCTTGGGCCTCGCCAGGATGCGGCCGCGTTGACGGGGCCCCAGGCCTAAGGGCCTAGCACCCCCTCTCTGGTCCGGCAGCCCCTAGTCCTGGAACCTGTCCTCTGCGTCCTGTGGCCGACCTCCCTCACCCCCCAGAGTCCAGACGCCGCGCAGTCCTGGCGCTCAGGACACCCCTCTGCCCCTTCCACGCGCGGCAGTGTCCTCTGGGCTGCAACTCCGTGGGTCCCAGGAATCAGGCCCTCCAGGTGCCCCCGGCCCCTGGCTAGGCCATGCCGGGGAAGTGGCAGGCTTCCCCATACAGCGGCCAGCTGGGCTCCCACACTGGGCAGGGGTGAGGCGGGCCTGCCATCGTGGAAGGGTCTGCCAGGGCCTGTCTCAGTGGCACTCGGATGAGGTCCTTGGGGCACCCTAGGTTAGAGGGGCACAGTTGCCAGATCTTGGGGGAGGTAAAGGGGGCTGTGGGGTGCTGGGGCTCCCTCCTCGTTGCAGCAGGAGCAGAAAGGAGACAGCGAGGTCCCGGGGTGGACGTGAACCAGGCCCGGCGTCAGGACACAGATGGTGAAAGAGTGGGCTGGAGGGTGCTGGAGGCCTGTGCCCGGGGCTCACCGGGCCCCAACGCAGAGGAACAGGTTCTTTGGAGGCTGCAGAGAGGGGAGGCTGGGGTGGGCATGGGGCCCTGGGGCCAGGAGGACCGCGGGCCACAGGCCTCGAGGAAGAGACTGGGCCCTGGGATCCGAGGTCAAGGGAGGTCAGAGGTTACGGCCCAGAGCGGGGCTGTGGGCAGCAGGACCCAGGCCTTGCCCACTCCCGGGCAGGCGGCTCTTCTTGAGTGAGAAGCCTGGTCTCCGCCCCCAGCTGCCTCGGGGCCACCCGGAGGGTCACGCCGGGACCCCGCCTGGCTGTGGGGGGAGGCTGAGACGCTGGCTCAGCCCTAAGGGAGGCTGGACCAGCCGGGAGGTCGGACCAGTGGGAAGGCTGAGTGGTGGGCTTAGCGGGGTCTCACCGCCAGACTTGGTCCCAGTGGCCGAGATGTGGGTTCAGAGCTCTGGCCAGCTCGGCCACAGCCGGGCCCTCAGCCCTGAGGTCCTCTGACCTCAGGCAGGGCTGAGTGCGGCGGGGCCGTGGACGGGGCCCTGTTGGAAGGATTCAGCTCTCAGTCCTGGACACAGCGCAGCCTCCCCAGCCCACGGCTCCAGCCAAAGTCCTTGGCACTGGCCCAGTTGCGGCCCTGCTGCGGGGGGAGGGACCCTGACCTGGGCTTCCCAGGGTGGGTTGACGTTGGGGGCTCTGCCTACCCCTAGCTCCCTGTGGATTGTCCTTGGCCTGGCCAGCAGCAGCCACGGGAAGGGCAAGGGAAGGCTTCGTCCCTGAGCACTGACCAGATGGACGCAGACAGCTTCAGAACACAGGGCCCTTGTGGGTGACGGCCAGGCCTCCCAGAGCCCAGGCAGAGCGAGACCCTCGTCTCTGCCCGGGGTGGGCTGCGGGGCTCAGGGGACGTCCTTCCTTCCCTTCTCCCGGGATCAGAACCAAGTTTGGGTCAGCCCCACCTCCTGCCAGGTGTGGCCCCTTGCCCCCTTCCTGAGGAGACACACACATGCACACACTTACAAGCGTGCACACACACACCTGCTCACACACCTGCTCACACACCTAGGCGTGCACGGCCGCTCGTCCTGCACTCAGAGCTGCGGGATCTGCGATTCTGGGGCACACATCCATCAGCCCTTCCCCTGGGGGGCTGCAGGCCCCTCACCCTGCCCCTTGGCCTCCTCCCCTCCTGGGAGCTGTGTGTGTGTGTCTGTGTGTGTGCATGGGTGTGTGTGCCTCCTCACCACCAGGCCGCTTACCCTAGGGGATGACGTGGTCCCTCCCCCAACTGGGCTCACAGCATCTTGGTCTGTGAAAAACCAGCACGGGGGTGAGAAAAGGGCAGCACCCACCCCCCACACCTGGTGCCCACGCCATACCACGCCCAC
>SJYG01001167.1:173982-218794 GCA_006410535.1 Litocranius walleri
GGGGGCGGGGGGGGGCTGGGAGGTGGCTCTGCAGGAGACTGTCCCCAGGGTGTGAGCAGAGGTCTGACAGAGGGCAGGAGCCCTGCTGGAGCCTCCATGCTCAGCAGGGGGCAGCTCGAGGCCCCACCCTCCCAGGCAGAGCACGGTGGGCCCACCGCCCAAGGCTCTGCAGAGGGGACCAGGGCAGCAGGGCCCCAGGACCGCACCTCTCCCCAGCACCCACCTTTGATTGCTGGGCCTGCAGCGCGCCGGCAGCCCACCGAGGGGCGGGAAAGGGGACTCATGAAGTGGACTGAGTGCTGAGAGGCGGGGCGACCCCTGAGGGCTCTGTGGCCCCAGGTGTGGCGCCTGCTGAGAGGACTGACGCCCGGCCACAGGCGCCAGGTTTCAGGCCGGGGAACAGATGGGGAGCCGGCAACCAGGCCAGAGGGAGCGGCTTGAGAAACAGCCCGGGCAGGGCTTGTGAGGCCCAGGAGCCCCTCGACTGTGGGGCTGCTCCCGAGGGTCTGACCCGAGGCCCGGTGAGCTCACAGAGCAGCGCCTGCGCCCGCCCAGGGCTGGGGGTGCACACAGGGGGCCCATCCAGAGAGGAGGGTCTGTCCCCACCCAGGGCTGGGGGAGCACACTCGGGCCATCCAGAGAATAGCGTCTGTCCCCACCCAGGCCTGGGGGTGCACACAGGGGGCCCATCCAGAGAGGAGGGTCTGCATCCCCGCCCAGGGCTGGGGGTGCACACACAGGGGGCCTGTTCAGAGAGGAGCGTCTGTCCCCACCCAGGCCTGGGGGTGCACACAGGGGGCCCATCCAGAGAGGAGGGTCTGCATCCCCGCCCAGGGCTGGGGGTGCACACACAGGGGGCCTGTTCAGAGAGGAGCGTCTGTCCCCACCCAGGCCTGGGGGTGCACACAGGGGGCCCATCCAGAGAGGAGGGTCTGCATCCCCGCCCAGGGCTGGGGGTGCACACACAGGGGGCCTGTTCAGAGAGGAGCGTCTGTCCCCACCCAGGCCTGGGGGTGCACACAGGGGGCCCATCCAGAGAGGAGGGTCTGCATCCCCGCCCAGGGCTGGGGGTGCACACACAGGGGGCCTGTTCAGAGAGGAGCGTCTGTCCCCACCCAGGCCTGGGGGTGCACACAGGGGGCCCATCCAGAGAGGAGGGTCTGCATCCCCGCCCAGGGCTGGGGGTGCACACACAGGGGGCCTGTTCAGAGAGGAGCGTCTGTCCCCACCCAGGCCTGGGGGTGCACACAGGGGGCCCATCCAGAGAGGAGGGTCTGCATCCCCGCCCAGGGCTGGGGGTGCACACACAGGGGGCCTGTTCAGAGAGGAGCGTCTGTCCCCACCCAGGCCTGGGGGTGCACACAGGGGGCCCATCCAGAGAGGAGGGTCTGCATCCCCGCCCAGGGCTGGGGGTGCACACACAGGGGGCCTGTTCAGAGAGGAGCGTCTGTCCCCACCCAGGCCTGGGGGTGCACACAGGGGGCCCATCCAGAGAGGAGGGTCTGCATCCCCGCCCAGGGCTGGGGGTGCACACACAGGGGGCCTGTTCAGAGAGGAGCGTCTGTCTCCCCACCCAGGGCTGGGGGTGCACATAGGGGACCCGTCCAGAGAGGAGCGGGTGCACACGCGGGCCGTCCAGAGAGGATCTGCATCCCTGCCCAGGGCTGGGGGTGCACACACAGGGGGCCCGTCCAGAGGAGGGTCTGCATCCCCTCCCAGGGCTGGGGGTGCACACACAGGGGGCCTGTTCAGAGAGGAGCGTCTGTGTCCCCACCCAGGGCTGGGGGTGCATACTCGAGCCGTCGAGAGAGAGGAGCGTCTGTGTCCCCACCCAGGCCTGGGGGTGCACACAGGGGGCCCGTCCAGAAAGGAGTGTCTGCATCCCCGCCCAGAGCTGGGGGTGCACACACAGGGGGCCCATCCAGAGAGGAGGGTCTGCGTCCCCGCCCAGGGCTGGAGATGCACACGACGTGGCCCGTCCAGAGAGGGGGCCTTGGGGGGGGGCAGCAGATGTGGGGTCCAGCCCACAGGTTGCAGTGGGGCCATGAGCCTGAGCCTAACCAGACCCAGACCAGATGAAGTCCACGTCGAGTCTAATGCACAGCTAGCAACCTAGAACGGGGGAAAGAGACGCCTGAAGGTACCAGCCACCTAGAACGGGGGAAAGAGACGCCCAGAGGTGCCAAGCGTGTCTGTGTGAGCAGACGGGGCTGTGGTGGCTGTTGAGATGCTTGAGCAAGCTTCACGCGCTGTGCCACAGACGTTAGGGCAGATACGTCTTAGCAAAGAAACAAACTCACTAGACAGACTCAACAGCAAGATGAAGTCAGAGGAGAGCCGGCAAACGTGACTGAGGACAGAGGGCGGGGAGGAGAGCAGGTGAGGGCGAGTGCGGGTCTGAGGGCTGTGGGCAGAAGGAAGCGGTTCAAGTAAGTAGCGGCTGACAGCGTCCGCAGATTTGGTGGAGCAGGACTCGGGGACAGCGCGCACACCTGGACACGAGTAATCAGAGGCGAGACTGAAGACGGACGCTGATGGCGGAGAGGAGGCGCAGCTCACCCGGGGGCGGCATGCACTCTGGGTGGGCACGCCTTGGCTTGCGGGACCTCCACTTCCAACCGAGGATTGAACTTGGGCCGTGGTGGTGAAAGCCTGGAGCCCTATCCGCTGGCCCACCAGGGAGGCCCAGACGCAGCCAATCTTCCGAGTGCTGGGCAACTGCGGACAGCCCGGAACTAGGTCTGCAGTGCGAAGGCCCTGCTGTCGGGCCTGGTGGAGGCGCTCTCCCGACAGGAAGGGCACGATGTGAGCGGGAGGCGGCAGCGGCAGCAACGGGAAACCCTCTCCTGAGTTCTCCAAGCATGTGGCAACCGACCAGGGAGAGGCCAGCGCCACCGCCTGGCGAGGCAGCCGGCCCATCACGCAGACAGAGCCGTCCCACACGGGTGTGCAGGGAAACAGCTGAGCCTCAAAGCACACGCGGCAGACACGCAGAAGTGACTGCCGGAGAGGCCAGCGCTCCTCTCTCAGGGAGAGGTGAAGCCAGTCTGCAGAGGCCACAGAGCCACAGCAGAGCCCTCCCGGCGGCTTCCTATGCGGCCCAGCCGGGGAGTCATACACCAGGAAGTTTAACACGGAGGACTGATCCTCTCTGAGTCCTGGAGGCGCAGGTCGGAGCTCCCGGGGCTGGTGGGCCGCTCCTGGGAACGGGCCCTCCAGGGCTCTTCCTGGGCTGGCCCGCTGTCTCCGGGGTTCCAGACACAGCGCACCCCAAGCCTGTGTGCGCCCTCCCCTCTGCGTGTCCACAAGCTCCAGGCATGCCGGGCTGCGCTCAGCCTAGCACCTCCCTTTAACTTCTCTCTGTAAAGGCTGTCGTTCCAAACGAGGTCATGTTCTAAGAAGTACTGAGAAACAGCACTTCATAGCTTTGGGAGAACACAATTCAACCCATGACGACCATCCGCCACGAATCTGGCATGTATAGGACGCGCCCCTCACCCACCAAAGCAGCACAAGCAGGCATGGGCCTCCAGGCACTTTCTCCAGCCGGGAGGGACCTGCCAGAGCTGTGAGCCTGTGCGCAGGGCTGGGCGGGACGCAGGGCGGCAGGGACGCCCCACCAGCCCCGGGGACGGGCGCGGGCAGGTGTGTGTCTGTGGGGGCAGAGTAGGGAGGCGACAGACGGGGACTGGCGTCCACACCCTGCCGTGCTCAGCACGCCAGGCTCTCCACCCTGGGGCAGAAGGCGAGGCCCCACGGGGGACGTGGCTCACATGTGGGCGACCACACACGGAGACAGAAATCACATGCCCAGCAGAGGGCCCGAATTGGGGAGGGCAGCGCTACGGCCCGCTGGGGTGGTGCGAGGCGGGGGAAGCAGGACTCCGCTTTTCTGCAACGCCTCTTTTTAATTAAAATATGGAATTCAAAACGTGTACATGGTTAACTCAGGCACGGAGTTGGTAACTCTCCGTGCTTTGCTGCTGTTTAACATCTCAAACCAGAGCAGCGAGCGCGGCAGCGCTGAGGGAGCCTCCCCGTTCTGCGTGTCACGGGGTCTCTGAGGACCTGGCCCTCGAGTCTCCCAGTCGCGGTCACGAGCACAACCAGGTGTGGACAGCCAGCGGCCAGGACCTGCGCCCGGCCGGGGGCCCCAGGGCTGAGGCCCCGATGGGGCCCACCAGCTGCACCCCGTGCTCAGCAGCCTGGGCTCGGCCACTGTCAAGGGGACCTCCAGGGCGGGCGAGGCTGCTCCTGGGGCGACTCCACATCAGGCCCCCACTGAAGACAAAGCCACCGGCACTTTTCAGGCCTGGGGCCCTGCTCTCCGTGCAGCCCCTGGTGAGACCCTGAGGGAGGGAAGCCACCCAGCAAGGTCTCCCAGGAGAACAGCCAGCTTCCGTAGGTCCATGGCGTCCGGAGCCACGGGATACTCAGGGAGATAGCCAGGCTCACTGCCCCCAGGCTGGGGCCGGGGCCAGGACGGCACTCAGCACAGAGAATTGAGGGTCTGCTAACACCCCCCCTAGACGGGGACATTGACATGTCTCTCAGCAGGGCTGGGCCCCCCACACCCTGCAGGGCAGGGGACACAGGGCACCTCCCGCGTGCAGCCTGTCAGGCTGGCCCAACAGGGCTCTCCTCCAAGCGGCAGCCAGGCCCGAGGCCGACCCTCCTCTCCTGGGCTCCTTGCCACAGCTGCCCTGCTGCGGGCTGAGGGCTCCAGGCCTGCAGGGCCACCCGCCAGGGACACACAGCCCACAGCCCACAGCCCGCAGCCCGCATCCCGGCCCTGCTCAGGATGGGCCCTTCAGGACTGAGCTCAGCAGGCGCGCAGCCAGCGCAGGGCCACGCTGCGCGAGAGGCGGCTAGAGCCCAGTCAGGTCCACGATGGCCTTGATGAAGATGGCGTCGTCACGCACGTAGGAGTTCTTGGCCTCCATCTTGGAGACAGGGCAGAAGAGTGGGCAGCCGCTGGCAATGTTCATGTCGCTGACCGGCCTCTGGAAGGAGGACGAGGTCACATCGGGCCTGAAGGCGTCGATCACGTGCTCCCGGTTGTTCTGGTCCAGCAGCATCAGGGTCACCTGGGAGGAGAGCACCCAGGGGGTGACAGGGAGTCACGGTTCCGCAGTCGGCTGGGCTTGTCCGTCTGTGCCCGTCCCGGCCAGTCCACTGACAGAGGCCCGAGGCTGGCGCTGGCGCGTGGCCTGAGGGCCGTGGGGCTTCTCTCTGAGAACACTTGGCTCACGGGCGTTTTCTCAGCAGGAGCTCCCAGCTGCCCCAGCCCAGGAGCAGCGCTCCCCGGGGAGAAGCGCAACTCCGCCCCGCGCTTGGGGATACCACATCCTCCGCGAGGGACACGGGGCTGTGCGTCCCCTCACTTCCATCCTGACCTAGACCCAGACCTGGGTCCCTGGCTCAGCCCGGCTGCCCGCTGCCCCGGCACACAAGCTCTCTGAGGCAGCCCTCCACGCACCTTCTGGTTGAAGGGCCAGCGCAGGAGGGCGTCGTGTGGGCCGCGCATCAGCACGAAGAAGAGAGAGAGATGTGTGCCGCGCCCCGTGCCGTCCCCGTTGAGGTAGGCGCGCAGGCACATCTTGTAGCCGTACCTGCTGGTGTAGAAGGCTGCGGGGCCGGGGGGGTGAGTGGGGCCAGCCGCGCGGCCTCCCCACAGCGCCTGCCACTCAGCCTGGGCTGGAGGAGGGGTCAGCCGCCGGCGCAGACGGACAGAGCGCTCAGTAACGGGCCTGAGCATGAGCCCCACTGGGCCTGAAGCCGGCCGGGGGGCTCGGGCTGGGTCAACGTGCAGCTCACAGGGCTCTGGGCAGAGGGCCAAGGTCAGCCACCCCCGGTCTGGATGAGCCTCCTGTCCAGCGAGGAGCAGAGGGCTGAGCACTGGACGCAGCGGGGACGGACATGTAAGAGTGAGGAGGGTGAGGAGCAGGGAGCAGGCCTGCAGCAGACCCCAGCCCGGGGGTGGGGGCGGGAAGGCCCAGAAAAGCACCTGGGGAGAAGATGGCGGGCGTGCGGCCGGCCACGGCTTCCTGGCGCTTCCTGGAGAAGTCCGAGATCTTCCAGACGAACACGCCGTCGAAGGTGGACGCCTCCATCTCGAGGACCTTCTGCTCCAGGTCGGCCAAGGCCAGGTCCTTCAGGCCGATACTCCTCTCCAGCTGCTGCACCTGGGGTGCGGGACCGTGAGGACGGGCCTCCACCAGGCCCTCGGAGACCAGCTTCCGTCTGGCACGCACGAGCTTGTGGCAGACCTCCACGGCTGTCCCCATCTCCAGGAGGAGGGGCCCTCACCCAGCACCTCAGCCTTCCTGGGCTCAAATGCCGCAGGTGGGTTCCGTGCCCCCGAGACCCCCACCCAGGAGGAAACGCATGTGGACCCACACGGGCAGCAGGCACGGCCCCCGTGGCCACCTCTGCCCCGTTGGGTGAGGGGCCCAGAGGAGCGACGCCAGGAGCCCGCACGGGAGATCCCACCCATGACGAGGTCACGCGGAGGAGACCCGACAGGTGGGGCGGATCAGGACTCGAGGGCCCTGGACTTGCTCGAGCATCTCCCCCAAACCAGAACCTGCCCACCTGCTGCCTGCTGCAGCATGCCTCTCACCAACTCTTCTGACATTAGCAGGGGGCTATCCCCGCCACCTTTCTCTGGAGCAAATCAACTTAGGGCTCTAAGTTGATAAGTCTCCTGGGCATGAAAGGAGTATTTCAATTCAAACCCCCGTTAGCATTCTAGCTTTCTTGGCAGGGTTTTCCTCACTCTTGCAACTGACACACATGATTGCTCACAGACTCCCCAACTGTGAAAGGCACAGGAAGCCTAAACATTCTAAACGTCCTAATGGGCCTGGAGCCTTTAAAGGGTGAAAGATTATCAGGACAGTACTGGTAAAGGGCTCCATTACTGGGCCAGTGCTTGCTGCCAAGTCTCCATATCCCTTACCCACTGTGCGCCGGGGAGCGCATCAGTTAGCATGGAAACAAGGAGTAGCCTTGGAAGCAACCACATCAAACCTTTGAGCTAATAAGTCCTTTTCTTGTTGTGACCCCCTGCACCTTTGCTCAGTGAGAATGTAACTCTGTTTAGTACTTTCTGAGGCTGACACAGATTAGAAATATAAAGAAAAAAACACTTCAAGGGAAATCAAGTTTTCTGGTTGATCAGCCTTTATCAAAAAAGGGTCATAAAATGTCAACAGGCCTCCAGGCCAGAAGATAATGTACATAAGACTCTTGTTTATGGAAAGGCATACAGAAAAAATCCTGATTTTGATGAGGGCAAAACTGCTGGAGTATTGGGCTGACTCTGCATGCCCTTGCATCTTTCATTTCCCTCTATGTACAAGTCAGGATATAAAAGCCCCTTTTGAAAATAAAGTTACAGGCCTTGCTCACCGAAGCCTGGTCTCCCCATCTCTCTCTCTCTCCAATGCCACCCATCCTGAGGGTACCCCTGGATCCTGCTGCGGCTGGACCCCGGCAGAGCTCTGCCCCATCGGGCGAGGGGCCCAGGGGAGCTCTGCGCAGGCACTGGGGGAGCAGGGAGCCTGCCGGACACCCAGGTGCCACCCTCGAGCACTGGCTCGGACACCCCGTGGCCCCCGGGCCCTGTCTGAGGAAGCCTGGGCACTGCGGGCCGCACCCCGCCCCCAGCACAGACCTTGTTGCTCAGGGCCTCGATCCTGTCTTGGTCCAGCCGGTGCTGCCGGCCGCAGGCCTCGGCCGTCACGGCCACCCGCTCCACCTCCCGGTTCAGCACACAGACGATGTTCTCGAAGGTGGCCGTCTTCCGCTCCAGGGCCTCGCACCTCTGCAGCAGCTCCGCGACCCTGGAGGGTGTGCTGGCCTCCCAGGCGCCCTCAGCCTGGCTGAGGAGCGGGCGGCCATCCCCCGGGGGCTGCGCAGCGCCCAGCAGGGCGCCCAGCAGCAGGGCCAGGTGCTCCCGGAGCCGCTGTGCCTCGTGCTCCTGCTGCTGCTCACTCTCCACCTGCCGGGAAGACAGCGTCAGCCCCGCCAGGCCCCAGGCCGCAGACCTTAGCAGGCACTGGCGCCCGAGTGCGGGGAGGCAGGAAGGCGAGTCCCGACACTGAGCTGCCAGTGCGGCGCCACCTACCCCCCATCCTCAGGGCACAGACCTCCCCGCAGCCACCCTCGCGCGTGAGCTGGGCCGGAGGAGCCATCAAAGTCGCAGCCACACGACGGGGGCTGGGGGTAAAGTGCACCTTCAGGTAGCCACCCCCCCGCCCCACCGCACAGATGTGACTTTGCAGCCACGGCCCTTGCAAAGCTCCACAGTGAGTGTGGAGGGTCAGAAGGGCTAAGAAAGTCTGAAGCACAGATTAAGGGGTGAAGCTACACGGGAGGCCTTCTGCCCGGGAACCCGGGGCGCCTGACGTGGAGGCTGTGCCAAGGCTGCTGCTCGAGCCACAAGGTCAACAGGACGGGACCCTCCATAGGCCAAGAAGAGGCCCTTCACACCCTGGGCCCCTCCACTGGCCGCGAACAGCCCTCGGGCCCACGTGGGAAATACCCAGCACTGCACTGCCCAGAAGCAGGAGGGCACAAACAGACCCAGGGGACGGAGTGCGCCCCACCCCCATTCAACCTCAGAGAAACAAGGCAGGTGCTGAGGCCCGGGGCCGCCAGCAGGCCGCCCCCAACGAGCGCAGACGGGGCCAGCCTGTACACGCCCAGCCCTCGGGGACACGGAACCGGTGAGAGAGGAGGGCCAGGGCCACGCGCACAGGGAGCTGCCCAGGCCCGAGGGGGCCACAGAGAAGCTGGCAGGTGCGGCTGCAGAGAGGAAGCGGGTTCAAGGTCCAGAGAAAGTCGGGGCGCTGGAAGGCAGCTGGGCCAGTGGCTGGAGCGAGATCTCACAGCGGGCCATGCAGGCCACAGAAGCGAGGCGGGGAGGGCTAGGGGGCGCCTGGGAGGAGCGGATGCTCATCTGGAGACTGGACGTGACGAGAGACAGGAGCAGGTCCAGGGTGACCACGGGCTTTTGCCCGGAACAGCCAGGTGAAGCGAGGTGAGTGGATGGGCAGGGGGCATGGCCAGGCCTCGGGGGTGCAACACGCTGGGCATCCTTTCCCCTGGGTGGCCAGGGCTGGGCCCTGGGGTCACTGGGAAGATAATGGACAGAGCCAGGCACGCGCGGGCCGAGCTGGAGCAAGAGTGAAGGCGTGTCCAGAAGGGCCTCTGCTGGGGAGCGAGGAGCCGAGCCAACTGCAGAGCTGGACTCACCGTCTCGGGGCAGCCAACGGCGTGGAATCTGCACGGGACTCGGCATCTGCCACATGCCCGGACGTGGTCCTGAAACTGATGGGCCTGGGGTCAACACCGCTCCGCCTCTGCTCCGGCCACTCACCCCTGCGGCCCCGACCAGGTCAGAGTCCGAGCAAAGGTCCCCGGACCCACCCCCACCGGCTTCTGCACACTCAGGCCAGACAAGGCCCAGCAAGGTGCTCCCAAAGCCGCAGTGCACACTCGTGCACACACATGCTCATGCTCACACGCACACGTGCAAACTCGGCCATGTGTGTGCTTGAAGCCAGCACAGGCTGAGGACATCTCCGATCATCCACGGAGCCTCTATTCCCCACGCAGGCCTCCGAGTCTCAGAAAGCAGCCCCGCTGTCCTCCCTCCTACAGCCCATTTATGGTCCCGGGGCTCTAAGGCCGGCGGTGAGCTAGCAGGGGTTGCTTACTGGTGTCTGACCCTTTGCGACCCCATGGACTGTAGCCTGCCAGGCTCCCCTGTCCATGAGATTCTCCAGGCAAGAATACTGGAGTGGGGTACCATGCCTTCCTCCAGCGATCAAACTACACCCCAGTATAAAAAAAGGGGGGGATGCTGGTGAAACTCAGGGCAGAAAGGCTCTTGGCCACGTTCACAACCCGAGCACTGCCACCTGAAACCAGCGGGGACGCAGTCCTCACCCCTGTGCGGCCAGGCCTGAGGAACCAAGGCTGGCAGGGAGGGTCAGCACGGGAACCCTCCCGGCCTGGGAGGGACTCGAGCCCCCATCTGCCCGGAAAGCACCCACCGCCCAGTCCTCGCCCTGGAGCACCATGACGGCTCAACACAGCTACGAACTGTTCTCTCTACAGAGCGACCCCAGACGCTCTAAGGAAAAGACAGACGGGCTCTGTCGGATGCACCACAGCTGCCTCCCCGAAAACAGGCCACAGGGCTCTTGTCCTCCCAGAGCTGAGGGCTGCAGAGACAGCCGGCCACACAGGTCAGCTCCCGCACAGCCAGGAGGGATGTGAGAGGGGCCTGTGAGACCACGCGCTGCAGGAGCAGACGAGAGCCACTGCCCGCCCCGCCCGCCCTCAGAGACAGAGCCCCCAGGGCACAGGGAGCCCCGACAGCGCAGGCACCCCAGCACCAGGTCCCCGCCCCTGCGGGCCCAGGGCGCAGACACCGGGCAGTGCCGAGGGGCGTGGGGGGCGGGAGAGACACGGAGCCCACCCTCGGGCCCAGAGCGCCCACCTTCTCACGGGCGATCTTCTTCTTGCCGCAGCCGTCGCACGTCAGGGGGAACTTGGGGCAGATCTGGTGGTGTGCCTGCAAGGGGCGTGGCGGCCGTCACCCGTCGTGCAGGGGGCGTCCACAGGCTCGGGGCCGGGCCCGTCTAGACGCCAGGAGGCCGAGGGAGGGAGACACAGCCCCACGTGCTGCCCCGGCACGCTCACCTTCATGTCAGCCGGGCAGCAGGGTGCCCTGCAGTGTCGGCAGCTGAGGCTCCGTTCCGGGCACTGGTGCTCCAGGTGGTGCTCCTTCTCGCCCAGGCGCACGAGGCCTCTGCACGCCGGGCACTCGGTCAGCATGAATGGGCAGTGTCCTTCATGGCAGCTCTGGCAATCAAGGGAGCGGGTGTCGGCAGGGCAGTGGCGGGATTCTGGCCGCATCCAGGCCACGGGAGCCCCATGCTCACTCCCGCGCCCCTGCTCCAGGGCAGAGATCAGGACTCAAGTCCAGCTGGAGGAGCCCCAGCTTCTGGACACAGAGGGGACGGTGAAGGGCTCACGGAGGCAGAGAGACAGGCTCTTAGAGGACGAAAGGCAGAGGAGAGCCTCTGCGGCCCAGAGGACAGCCAGCCAGAGGCCCTCGCCTCGCCCTTCTGGAGCCGAGGCCACGGGTGATGCAGCCAGGAATGCGCCGTCCCAGCCCGGGGCTCCCAACGACCAGCCAGGCCCAGGCTGTCCCAGGAGAGGCGACGACACAGGGGGCTGTGCTGTGGCCTGAGAGCCAGGTCTGCCGGGCACTGGGGTGGCCTCGGGGTGAGCGAGGAGGCGGGGGCGGCTGGAGACGGGAAATGGGCGGGGTGGCGGGCGCAGGGCCCAGGCGGAGACGGGGAGAGCTGCCAGGAAACCTGGCTGGAGCGGTGCAGGAGGCTTTCTGCAGCAAGCAGAAAGCGGGACAGGATGCTGTGTGTGCGGTTGTTTTTATAAAAACTGCAGTCAAATCCACGTCACGTGAACATGACCTCTCACAGGAGCACAGCTGGGCGACAAGCACAGCACCCCACAGGGCCAGAGCCTCCGTGGAGATGCAGGCTGGGCCCCCGCCAGGCAGGGGGGTGCTTGGGGCTGCAGGGCCCCAGAGGTCAGCCACAGTGGCCCCGAAGGAGGAGGAGCCTGCCTTGGGCCATCTCCATGTGCCCACAGTCTGGGGTGGTGCGCACACAGGGCCTCCACCTCACGCTGCAGGCTTGGCTGCGGTGAAAGCTGAACCCCAGGAGGCTCAGCATGGGGGGGGGCTCCAGGCAGCCGGGGAGCCCCCAGGACCCCAGCTCCACGCTGCCCCAGGGGTGCATATCAGATGGGATGCAGCCCCTAGGCAGCCCCACGTGGCCGGGGGGGGGGTGTAGGCGTCAGGGACGCTGCTGCAGAGGCCGGGCCCCAGGACACAGACGGGCTGCGCAGTGGGAGGGCAGGACGATACAGGGTGCAGGGAGCAGAGCGGAGGGACCCCTGCCCCAGGGGCTGCCGCTCCGTGGGGAGCGCCTCAAAGACTGCCCTGCAGGTACGCCCGGCGGGCACGCCCGAACCCCCAGACGGCTCTGGTCTGACCGTACTGGGCGTAGGACAGACCACCACACAGAGGCCGAGGAGAGCCCGAGACGCCCATGGCTCCCGAAGCACAAACAAGGGGCACCTGGGTTTGATCAAAGCAAAATAAATGCTGGAGGCTGGGTACGGGGCAGCTTGGCCAAGCCTGGAGAGGAAGGCCTGTCCTGGTCGAGCCCGGCCCCACTCCACAGCGGCCGTCCCCAGGCTCAGGGTCCCGGCCGAGAGCAGGGGCCCACTCAGGGGCCGGGCCCGCTCCGTCAGCTCCCACTCCTCTCGGACGGCACGGAGAAATCAACAAACATGCCGCCAGCCAAAGTTCAAACCAAATGCTCAGGCGTTTCGACTCTGGACGCCCGGGCAGGGCCCAGCAGCCCCGCTCTGCGCCCCTTTCAGCTGTGACAGCCCCATAGCCTGGGCCCCCCAGGTCCGCCCGGACTCTCCTCTGAGGCCCAAGGTCCTTTCTCCCTGCTGTTCCCTCCGCCATTCCCTGCCTCTCCCTTCCAGGGAGCAGCCCCCAGCCGCCCCCACCTGCATTTGGCAGGCGCTCTACCACCTTCTGACTGAACTGGAACATTATCTCACCGGATTCTTAGAAAATGCTAGACATCACTGTGAGGGAAAAGCTTATTCAAAGGCTACACAGGATTTTCCCCATTTTTCCACACTCTCCGGAGCTCAGCTGCAGCCCCAGCATTTCCCAGCATGGCCCCAGTTCTGAGCAACCCAGAGGGCAGATGCCTTGGTGCAGGGCTGAGGGCGGGACCGCCATGCAGCAAAGGTGGCTGCCCGCACACCGAGGCAGGCCTCACCCGCTGTGGCCTCTCAAGCCAATGACAGGTTAAGCCTGCACCAAACGTTGCAGTCAGAGACCAGGCAGGCCCGCCTCCCACATGACCACCCTCTCAGGGACTTTCCTGAGCTCCCAGGCCCAGCCAGGGACTTTCCAGCCCGCATGCCTGCAGAGTTGGCGGGCCCACGGCTGGCTGTGGTCCCAGGCTCTCGGCCAGAGGCCCTTGAAGCTGCCCCCGCACTGCCAGCCGGACGCAAAAGAAAGCCCTGAGGACTCGGGGGCTGGGGTTACTCCACCTGTCCCCAGGGACCTTTGGTCCCCTCAAAAAGCATCACAGCGTCCCCCACCCTCCCAGGGAGACCCTGCCCCAAGGCCTCCTCTCTGGACAGCCCCGGACAGCAACAGTGCAGGCCCATCTACAGGTGGGACCCGTCCGTGCCCCTGCACCACGGTGGCCCATAGACTGGAGTCCCGCTCCCGGAAGGGGCGCAGAGAGGCCGGTGCGTCCAGGCCCAGCGCCTGATCAGAGCAGAGCATGCATGCTGTCCACCTGCCCCCAGGCTCCTCCACAGCCGTGGACAACCTGTTCTGGCAAAATGCAGATCCTGAGAGCCTGAAGCCCACAACGTTGAATCGGACAAGAGAACAGGGAACACCGCTGGACAGGGCCCAGGGCCGGGGGCAGGAAGAGAGGAGCCGCAGGGATTCAGGATCCCAACTCTAGAGCCGATGGGCCCCACCCTCAGGCGGAAACTCAGGACAGCCTGCACTCGCCCCCCGGCTGGGAGGCTGCTCTGTGGTCTGGGCAGCCCTGGGCAGAGAACAGGTGCCCTGCAGACAGCCCTGAAGCCTCGCCAGGGACACACACACACACGCCCCAGCCCCTCGGGCTGGGCCCGGCCACTCTGCCCTGTCACGCTCCCCTCCACTAGACCCCGCGTCACAGACCCCATGGCTGAGTGGCCTTGGCGTGTCAGCCCAAGGCCCCTCCCCATGCAGCCTGGGGCGGGCTCCCCTTCTCAAGACTAGGCCTAGCCCGGGGCATGACCCGCCACGGAGTGGGCACCCCGTCCTCCACGGGGAGCACCCAGCCGCCAGGAAGTGCTGCGGGCACAGCTCGTGAGGGCATCATGGAAAAGGAGAGCCTCCAGCGGCACTCAAGCCCCAGGAAGAGCACCGGCCCAGCTCCCGAGGAGGTGGCAGGGCGGCAAGCCCGGCTGCCAGAGGGCGGCTGGCACACAGGTGCCCCAACCTTCCAGATGGGCCCACAAGAGATACACTCAGGCACTCCTCTTGTCACTGGCGCCTTGTCAACACACCTTCCAGTGACCCCAGGACTGACAAGCGGGCCACTCCTGCATCCTCCAGTGGGAACACGCTCAGCGAGGAGACAACACAACCCCAGCAGCGAGAAAGCTGACTTCTTGCCCGCGTGGCACTCGCGCCGGACCTGGGCCCCACACAGGCTGCTGCTCCCCGTCGCCCGGCCAACCCAGGAGCGGGCACAGACGGCGAGCTCCCCAGCCCCAGGCGCGCAGCTCCGTGCGGCCACCCCAGCGGCGGCTGCTCTCCTCTGTGGAGGCCCCTACCTCGTAGTCCTTCAGGGTGCCCTTCCAGGAGCAGCCCTCGCTGGGGCAGACGGCCGGCAGGCTCTCCACCTCCCTGCGGGCAGCATTGTCCGGGAACGCCTGGGGAGACAGCAGCCCTGGGTGAGCCCCCCAGCTCCCGCTGCAGGCCTGGGCCGAGGCTCGGGAAGGGCCGCCTCCCCACGCAGCGGCTGCCCAGGGCCCCTCCCGCCACTCACCGAGCTGCTCTCCAGGAGCGAGACGCCCTCCTCGTAGATGCCCTCGTGCACGCAGGCGGCACAGCTCTGGGGCCCGGAGCTGGGGCGGGGAGTGGCCCTGTGAGCCCGCTGCAGGGGCGGCAGCCCCCGGGCCCGCCCCACGGCCCTGGCGCACTCATGGCCACCAAGTGGGGTGGCCAGCAGGCACAGGGCAGTGTGTGCCAGCGCACCCCACAGGCGGCCGTGCCCCGCCTCCCAGCCCCTCGGGGACGCGGGCACCCGGCGCAAAGGGGCTGTGAGCCTGCGGCTCCGTCAGACTGTGTGGTTCCCACTAACGAGAGGAGGAGCGGGAAGACTGGCCCCAGGAGACGACCGCCTTCCCCCCCCACGGCCCCACCTCAGGATGCTGCTCAGGCAGGAGGAGCAGTAGCGATGGCCACACTGCGCCTGGAAGGGTCTGCGCAGCACGTTCTTGCAGGCCGAGCACAGGTACTTGTCCTCTAGCTTGGTCCCCAGGAGGGTCTTGGAGAAGCCGGGCTGTAGCAGGTCCAGGGAGCCGGGAGGGGTCACGCTGGCTGCAGCCATGAGCGCCGCAGCCCCAAGCCTGCGCCCTAAGGGAGAGCACAGTGTGTCAGGGTGGGCCCGGGGATGCACGGCCACCAGGGTCCGAGGCTGAGGCAGCGGGAACCCCCCCGCCACGGGGTGGTCCCCCCTCCCAGGCCAGCCAGCCCAACCCGCGTCCGACTGAGACCTCAGCCCTCAACCCTGGGCCTGGCATCTCCTCGAGGCGGCGATCATGAAGAGTGCTCGGGAAACACCGAACGGTTCTCATAGACCCGCCTGCAGGAGGTCCCCCCGGCAGCCCAGGGGCCAGCCACGCGGACCCCAGCCTTAAGACAGCCTGTCTCCCCAAGGCAGCTTTCCACCCAAACGCGGCTGGCTGACCCCACCCCCTGTGGCAGATTGAGCCCATTCCGTTAATCCATGGACTTTCACTCCTGCTGGCCGCCGCTGCTGCTAAGTCATTTTAGTCGTGTCTGACTCTGTGCGACCCCATAGACAGGATGTTAAAGAATCACAAAAACAGTCTCTTTTTTGAGCAATAAAGAGGGAAAATGCCCCAACACACTGCAGGCCTCGACCTCCCCCTCAGCAGCCACAGCTCCTGGGCCCAGAGCGAGGGCGCCCGGGGATGTCTCAGAGGTCTGCGCAGCACGTTCTTGCAGGCCGAGCACAGGTACTTGTCCTCTAGCTTGGTCCCCAGGAGGGTCTTGGAGAAGCCGGGCTGTAGCAGGTCCAGGGAGCCGGGAGGGGTCACGCTGGCTGCAGCCATGAGCGCCGCAGCCCCAAGCCTGCGCCCTAAGGGAGAGCACAGTGTGTCAGGGTGGGCCCGGGGATGCACGGCCACCAGGGTCCGAGGCTGAGGCAGCGGGAACCCCCCCGCCACGGGGTGGTCCCCCCTCCCAGGCCAGCCAGCCCAACCCGCGTCCGACTGAGACCTCAGCCCTCAACCCTGGGCCTGGCATCTCCTCGAGGCGGCGATCATGAAGAGTGCTCGGGAAACACCGAACGGTTCTCATAGACCCGCCTGCAGGAGGTCCCCCCGGCAGCCCAGGGGCCAGCCACGCGGACCCCAGCCTTAAGACAGCCTGTCTCCCCAAGGCAGCTTTCCACCCAAACGCGGCTGGCTGACCCCACCCCCTGTGGCAGATTGAGCCCATTCCGTTAATCCATGGACTTTCACTCCTGCTGGCCGCCGCTGCTGCTAAGTCATTTTAGTCGTGTCTGACTCTGTGCGACCCCATAGACAGGATGTTAAAGAATCACAAAAACAGTCTCTTTTTTGAGCAATAAAGAGGGAAAATGCCCCAACACACTGCAGGCCTCGACCTCCCCCTCAGCAGCCACAGCTCCTGGGCCCAGAGCGAGGGCGCCCGGGGATGTCTCAGCGCTTAAAGCCTCAAACGTTTTGTTCCAGCCACATCTATAAATGCACTTTAACCCTTAATCGTAACAGAGTGAAGAACGAAATAGCAGCCCACTCCAGTATTCTTGCCCGGAAAAATCCACAGCGTGGCCTGGCGGGCCGCAGTCCGTGGGTCACCTGACTGAGCCCGCGTGGCGGGGGACATGGGTGGGAAGCCACAAACTGGTAGAGCTGAAAAAGAAAAGGACCGCAGCGGGGCACCACAGAGGCTCTAAGCTCGTGCCCAGAGCCCCCCGAACCGCGCGCTGCCGCCGCAGCCGCCCACCCAGCCCAGCCTGCACCGCACCCCCCGCGCGGGCAGGTGGATGGCCAGCCGCCTCTGTACTCAGGGTGACAGACATGAGGGGGCAAGTGTCAGGAGACTCCAATCAGGAGCCAAACCCCTCCCGGGCCTCCCAAGCTTCCAGTTTATCTTCCAAATCCTCACTTCTCTCGAGCAAGGTGGTGAAAGCCAAGAAGCACTCCGTGTGCCCAGCCCTGGCTTCGCACGCACTCACACCCCAAAGTCCGCTCCAGACGGGCGTGCACCAACTTTACACAACACAGTGACATTCTGTTAAATGACATTTCTACTAGACAAAAAAAATTCCTTATAGAATAACTCCAGTTACAGGGAGTTGGAGGACAGGCAAAGCTAACAGGAGTCAAGGAGCTGGGAGGCGGCTGCCCTGGGGCAATTCTGAGGCAGCAGGCGCTGGGGCTTCTCCCTGCTGGCAGCACCCAGACCCGCCAGGGCTTCCTGAGCGAGGAGGCCAGATCTTCCCTTCACCACCACGCCCATCTCCTGGGGGGTGAGGGGAGCTAGAGACGACTTACTGATGATTTATCAAGAGCGCCTTCACAGTGCAGCCCTCTAGAAAACTCTAAACCGGGGGGGTTTGGAGAGCTTCTAGCTGGACATGGGCAGTGCACTGACGGGGTCCGGCCACCCTCCCCACCCCCGTACCTGGCCCTGGGTGTCTCTCCCAGCGGGCTGACACTTGAGATTCTCTGAGTGTTCAGAGCTCTGCTAGCAAATCATTGACCCCAAGGAGGGGTCATGAAAAACCTCAATTTACAGTCAGGGGGTCTGAAGTACGGGAGGCCTGGCCCACCTACTGCCATGGGAGGCGAGGTGGGGGCAGCCGTGTGGGGCCAAGCCGTGAGTGTGAGGGGCCTGTGCTGACTCCAGGCGGCCAGGACACCGGTCGGCGTCCACCAAGAAACGGAGGGCTTCCCTGGTGGCTCGGTGGTGAAGAGCCGGCCTGTCAATGCAGGAGACACGGATTCAATCCCTGGTCCGCGAAGAGCCCAACATGCCGTGGGGCAGCAAAGCCTGAGCCACACCACTGAGCTTGCATGCCCTGGAGTCCGGGAGCCACGAGAGAGCGGCCCCCGCCCTCCGCAGCTGGACCCCCACAGTAACAAAGAGCCAGCAGAGCCAAAGAGAAATAAAATCAGTAAAAAAGAGAAAGGAATGGAGAATTGCTTGGTGTGGAAAAACCCACACATCTGGACTCAGAAGCCTTGTGAGTACTGGAACAGTTTTCCATGCAGGAGGGTCAGTGCTATGGGAGGGGAGGACTTCCAGAAGGCGAGCACGGCTGTGTGTGTGGACACAGGTGTGTCTGGCTGTACACTCAGGACTTGTACACTTTGCTGTACAAGTATTTCACTTTAAAAATAAAGAGACGGAGCTTGTATTCCCAGAGAATCCAAGAAAGATGGTGAAATCCCTAACTATGGTACACTCCTGCACATTTATCTAGAACAACCCTGCTTCATAACGTTAACAATGGCAGGGCAACCTTAGAAATGGGTTTTAACACAAAAGAAGCCCCCAGGTGGGCTGCAGCCCCCAGGAGGCTCGGGGTGCCTGGCACCTACCACTTCTTGCCATTTCCTTCACTGCAGGCCTCCTTCGCAAGCCCAGGTCCCACCTGCGCGCAGAACGGGAGGACTCGTGGAAAGGGCCGTCCCTGCAGGAGATCGCACAGACCCCAAAGACTGAGCCCGAGGCCACTGGGCAGCTGGGCCCCACCGTCCTCGCCCACTGCACGGGTGTCAGTGAGTCATCTCAGAAGGGTGAGCTGCTGCCCAAACCAACGTCACATCAAGAGTTGAACAGGCGGCTGCGGGGGGGCCACCTGTCACCAGCAGACACACGGGTTCGACTCAAAAGCCTCCCTCTGGGATGTCGCAATACAGGGACTGACCTCCCCTAAATCCACGCTCCCACTGACAGCCGCCCCTGCTGCTTGCAATGCTTGGGATTCCACCCCCAGGTCTAAGCTGCCTGCACAGCGAACCTCCCGAGGCCACAGTCAAGGAGCGGCATCTGCACACGGCGTGCGTGGGGCCCCCAGGACCAGAGCCACAAGCGAGCAGTGCCGTCCACATGACGGCCACCTTTCTTCAAGTGCAACACGATGCCAAGTGATCGGGGACCCACGCAGCACCCGGCGACTGCTGGCACGAGAGCTCAGGGGCAAGCGCTGCGCCGCCCTTCTCGCAGCACCCGCTCACAGCTACTCGTGCTGATACGCACCCAGAACCTCAGTAAAAACCGGGGCCATCGACAGGGAGACGCTAACGACGATGCAGCAGCTCTGCCCCCTCGGGGCCTCAGCCTTGCCTCAAATGGGTCAGGAAACCCACTGACTCTGCCTGCTACCCACACCCGGAAGCGGGCCTTCCCTGGTGTCCGGTGGTTAAGGGTCCACCTGCCAGTGCGGGGGACACGGGTTCAGCTGAGCCCGTGAGCCACAACCACTGAGCCTAGGTCTAGTAGAGGAGCCACCGCAATCAGAAGCCCACACACGGGAGCCCACAGCTCGAGTAGCCCTGCTGGCCGCACCTAGAGAAAGCCCACTTGCAGAAATGAAGACCCAACAACCCCTCCCCCCAAAAAACCCCCAGCATCCAGAACCTGGCCACACTGCTACCGCTAGGCCAGGCCACTGTCCACCGCAATGTGACTTACCACAGGGCCTCCCCAGGCCCTTAAACACATGACGGGGACGTGGTTCCTCCCTCAGACCCCCAGGCTGCCCAAGCAGGCTCTCGGAGTCCCAGAGAGCCCTCACCTGCTCTCTTTGGCGCAGGGGCCTCGCGGGCCTGGAGGCAGGGAGGAGGGGCCTGGGCATGTGCAGGGTTATGACTACCCTCCCTGCTCCCCAGGCTCCCACTAGCCACCAACTCCCACGCCTGGGTCCGGCCCTTCCTCTCTGCTGCGCCCCCTCCACACTAGCCCAGCCATGACCTACCCCGTTCCAAAGCAGGACACCTCAATCCTGCAGCCCGCACCGCATCACCCCTGCTGCTCACCTCCTACACCCACCGCTGCTGTGTACGCACCTCCCTAAACCACAGCCAGTCCACAAGGACACCTGCCCCGAACGCCTCGCCACCACCTGCGGGCCTGCCCTGCTGCTCGGAGCCAGGGGAGGGCTTCTGCGGGGCCTGCTTCGGTCCCTCCCTCGAGACACGCCCTCCCCCTGGACACACGGAGACCTTTAGGGAGCGGTCCTTGCCTGTCTCCAGGAAGAAGCAGTCCTAGCTAGCACTCCTCGAGGACGGGGCGCTGAGCCCGAGCCTGGGCTCGAGGGCGGACGGAATGTGTGCACCCCGTTCCTGGCGTGATCCGTGCAGCCTGCAGGCCATTTTTCTCTGGGTTTTCTTCTCTTGACCTTCCTCCCCTTGCCTGTGTGTGCCCTCCTGCCATGGAAACCCAGCTGCCAGGCTGTGCCCAGTCCACACTGGTGCGCTGACCGTGTTGGCAGGTAGGCTGGTCTTTCCCACTGCTGAGAGGGGCCCACACCTGACTCAAGTCAAAAGGTCTATTCTTCCCCAAAAAACTTCCCCCTGCACCTAGAGATGGCTATAACTTCTCCGCTCCAGCCCCAGGTCACAGCACTGTTGAAACAGCCTATTCCTTCAGTCCCCAGAGGGACCGAGTCAGCGATGCTCACACGCGAGCTTCACCTCATCCTGCTGTGAGTGCGTAGGGCGCTGGGCACCCTGAGGGGCACCACCAGCACCGGTGCAGCCGACAGACCGGGGCCACAGGGCACCACGCAGCCTAGGACAGCAGGGGTCCGGGACGCAGAGGAATGCCCGAAGGGTCCGGGGCGCAGCCTGGGTGTCTCAGGAGGTGCCCACGCAGCTGTCCCCCGCGACAGGACCGGAGCGCACAGAGGCTCCGCTCCCAGCGCCGGCCTTTGCGGGCTGCAGCCTCAGCGGGGCGGGGCTTCGGCCCCCGGAGGGCGGGCTGAGGTGGGAGCCGGGCCAGGCTGGGGGGCTGGAATCGGAGAGCCAGACGCCCAAACTTGTGAAGAGGCTGCTGCCCCTCAGCAAAGGCTTTGCAGAAGCTCTTCTTAAAGGAGTTTGTTTGAAATTCAAGCAATAACGAGTTCTACGGTATGCAAAGTACACCGCAATGAAGCTGTTAAAAAATGCAGAAACTACTCAAGCCACACTTTGGGGCCGGCTGGGGCCTCCACCTAAAGCCGGTGACTGAGCTGCTGAAGGCTGTCGCCGGCCCCACCGCCGGGGACGCGCGGCCCCTGAGTCACGCAGGGCCAGGCGCGAGGCCCGGCTCGCCCCCTGCCCTGCCAGGCTCTGGATCGGCCGAGCGGCGGCCGCCCCGGCTCCCGCTGTCCCCACCGCCGGGCCCGCCGGGAGCCCGCTCGGAGTCCCCGGAAGCTGGGGCCCCGCACACGCGGCAGGGCAGGGCCCCCGGGCTCCGCCGCCCCGGCAGCGGCCTCCGCTCTGGCCCCCGCACGCGCCCCGGGGCCCGGGCCCCGCCGGGCAGGGCCAAAGCGCAGGGGGCCGGGGCAGGCGGAGGGGCCCGCGGCGGCCCCCGGGGCCGGGGAGCCCGTCCGCACCCCGAGCGGCGCAGGAAGGGGCGGGGGCCGCGGCCGAAGCTCGCGGGCGCCCCACCGGACCCGGGCCCGCCCCCGCGGACGCCCCGCCGTTCGCGAACCTTCCTGCGTGGGGCCCGCTCCGACCTTCGGTTTCCGGCCCCGAGAAACCCCCTCGGGCGCGCGCGCCGCGGCGTCCGCGCCTCCCGCCGGGCCTCCCGGGTCCGCGCGCCCCGCCGCCCCGCGTCCCCGCCCCTAGGCCTCGACCCCCGACCCCACCGCGACCCCGACCCCGACGTCAGGACTCACCGACGGCCGCCTCGCGCCCGGAACTGCCTGCCAGCCGGCCGCCGCGGCTGCCGCCGACCCGCCCCCGAGCCCGCCTGACGGACTGCTGTGGGGGCCTACCAGAGGCGCCCAGGGAGCCACAGCGAGCACCGATTGGCTAGGTTTCTCCCCGCCCCCTAGTCAGGGCCCGCCCACCTGACGGACTGACACAGAAGCCTACCACGGGCCTGCAGAGAGCCACGGGGGGCCCGATTGGCCGGTCCTGTCCCCGCCCCTCCCGCCTCCTGACGGACTGACACTGGAGCCTACCAGAAGCCCGCAGGGAGCCTCAGCCGGCGCCGATTGGGCGGGGCTGCCGCGCCTTGGGTACTTAAGCCCCGCCGTGGGCTCTCTCTCCTGGAAGGACTCCGCGGCTCCTTGTGCCGGTGCTTCCCGTTCGCCCACGGAGGGTCCACTCCTGGCCCAGGGTGCCGGCGCAGAGCTGGGCCCGAGAGTGGGTTACATTCATGAGAAAAAGTACAAACGGACCCCGCCTATCTAAAGGGTGCTTGTGCTGAGTCGCTCAGTCGTGTCCGACTCTGCGACCCCATGGAGTGACGCCCACAAGGCTCCTCTGTCCGTGGGGATTGATTCTCCAGGCAAGAATATTGGAGTGCGTTGCCATGCCCTCCTCCTCCTTCCTCTCTAAAGGGTAGGAAGACCTAAAGGGAGGTGAAATTTCTATATCTAGTAGCGGCGACGGTTGCCAGACCTTGCAAAAGTACAGTTGACGCTGAAATGTAAGCTCGAAAGTGGTGAATTTTACGCTCTGTGAATTTTACCACCAAACAAACCAAGTATACATGCCATTGGCATACAAATACACAAGTGGAAGCAGTTAGAAAGGAGGCCGCAGTCGTGACCAGGACAAAAGGACCGCGCCGGGAGGGGCAGGGCGCTACCTCTGAGTGTGGGACCCCAGGACAAGCGTTTCTTATCTGCTGAAGGAGGGTGGGGACGAGTCGGATTCTCTCCCGTGGGACACAGCTTTCTAAATACCTGAGAACAGTCTCCTCTGACACCAGCACGGGGGAAAGGGATGACTCTCCCCATCTTGCCGGAAGGGACAGGCAAGATTCCTTTGGCAGGTCGCACAGACTGGGCACCCCTGCTCCAGGGGAGCATCGGAAGCCAAGTAAAGCGCTCAAGGACGGAGTGAACGGAAGCAGGCAGGCTGCGAAGCCACGTAATGTAAACGATCCAGTCGGCATCCAGAAGTACTCTGATCACACTGCATAAATCACAACTGAGAGTCAGAATTCCCCAGTCCCAAACACCATAGCCCTGCACGCAGCAGCGGGGCCACCTGCGTCCAGCACGAATTCTGTGAACCTCGAGGCTGAGCTTGCCACTTCCCTGGTGGCTCAGACTCAGTAAAGAATCTGCCCGCAATGCGGGGGGACCTGGGTTCAATCCCCGGGTCGGGAAGGTCCCCTGGAAGAGGGCATAACAACCCACGCCAGTTTTCTTGCCTGGAGAATCCCATGGACAGAGAGGCCTGGCGGACTACAGTCCTGGGGCTGCAGAGAGTCGGAGGGCACCGAGCAGCTAACACTTCCCTCAAGCGCCCCCGCCCCCCGCCCTGTCTCCTCTTATGGGCTCATAACTCATGGAGCTCTCAGGGGTAAGGAGGTCTCTTCTCCTAGGGTCTAGGGGGGCCGAGGTTGTCACGTGAACCCATGGGCAGCGAAGGGAGGAGGTTCCCCACAGCAGCACCCCTCTTTCTTCAGGGTAAAATCTGGAAGTCGTTCACCTGCCTCTGCAGTAAGTCCCCAGGGAGGCTCAGACCTCACTCACCCTTCCAGCATTGGGACAGCACAAAGGTGCTGGGCTCAGGGCCCCGTCAGCCCACCCTGCCTCCCGAGGAGATTTCTTGGACGAAAGTCCTGCTTCCCCAGAAGGCGGCTGCCTGCAGCCCTTGACACTGGCAGGGCTGAGCTAATCTTGAAGGTCCTAGAGAGGCTTCCAGCATGAGAATGCTTCCATATGTTCAGAGGGTCTCCCTGCATGCGGTGATCAGTACGTACAGTGCATGCGTGTGTGCGTGTGTGGTTCTGGCAGCAGGCCCTGGAGAGGCCGGAAGACGGAGCCTCGGCAGGGAGGGGCTGCTGACGGAGAAGTGGCCGGCCCACACCCACCAGCAGCCCAGAAGGTGACACCTCGGTCCTGGCAGGCTGGGAAGGGATGACTCACTCCAGTCGTCGGGCAACGCAGGGGATTCCCATGCAGGTTCCTTCCTGCCAAAAAGAAAGCAAAACTCAGTCTCCGAGGCAGCCATCCGGGAGGTGACTGGGACAGCCCCAGTGAACCCTGCCGGGGCCTGCGTCATCTGCCTGCTCCCTGAGGGCTGTGGGGCCTGGGGCCTCTATCCCCCAGAGAGGTGTGGGCCCGGCTACAGACCCAGGTCGATGCTGCTGTGGCTCCTGGCTTTTCTCAGCTCTCCCAAGCAGGCAGGACAGGCCCCATCTGCTGTTCACTGGGCCTGCAGATCCCAGGGGACGGTGCAACCGCCGCCACCTACTCTGCCTGAGGCCCCCTCCCTGGCCCCTGGCGCCTGCTCAGCCGCCTGGGGCCTCTTCTCCCAGGCCCTCATCGGCGCCCCAGGACACTTCCTAATGCCCAGGGCACCTCCACTCCTCACTGGCACGGCCAGTCCCCTCGGACATCTCACCTCCTGTCCTTTATGCCCAGGCTTCTGGGAGAACAGCACTCAGCCCTGTGGCAGGAGGGTCAGCATGGGCCCCTACTTGGGACCCTGGAGTGGGCTGCCCCCCTGCACCTGAAGCTGTCCCCGGAGCAGAGGCTGGAGCTGGTAAAGACAGCCTCCTGACACAACCCACTCCCTGTCCTGAGAGTTCAGCCCTGAAGGTCACCCCGGGGCTGCAGCTTCTGAAAGGAGCCAGACTCTCGCTGTGTAGTCGCCTGATGGAGGGGGTTCCAGAAAGGCCAGCCTCCAGTCCTGCCCAGAATTCCCCTGCCCCAGCGCCAGCCACAAGGGGCTCCCCTGCTCCCCCGCCTGGAAGCACACTGCCCACGCTGTCCCTCCTCCAGAAAAGGAGAAGAGGGTGGTGAGGTCCGGCAGCTGACTTCACAGCAGCCAGTCCCTCCCACCTATGCCCAGGTGCAGACGAGGTGTAGAGAGCAAGGAGGTGACAGTGTGTGCAGCGTCCTCCGTAAGCCACGGTGGGAGAGAAGGGTCTCCATGTCCGTCTGTATTTTGTATTCTCTGTAGACTTAGGAAGGATGCAGGAGGAAGTAATTGACATGGTGGGAGGCAGGGAGGGGCCAATTTCTCTGAACACCTACTGTTTTTAAACCACTTCATGGTACCACCTACTCAAAAACATTTGGTTTAAAACAACAGAAGATCATTTCAGAAGCTCTGGAAAACACGTAAAATTGCCAAGAAGGCAAAGATCACCCCCAATTCCCCCAATTAGAGACAAGCTCTGCCCAGACTCTTAGAACATGGACCCCACCCCACATGCAGAACCACAGACCTGGGAGACAAGCTCACGTGCAGAATCGCAGGTGCTGGGCTGCCCTGAGGATCCCGGCCTCCGTCAGCAGGCCAATCTGGCCCCAGGGCCTTTGCACCAGCCCACAGGTGGCTGGGAGGAGCTACCTTCACCCCAGGTGCTGGACACAGCCTGGGCCCTCTAGCGCCTCAAGATAGAGAAGGTCTCTCTCCCGCTTGCCCTGTGTTAAGTGGGCCTCTCCCCGACGCCTGGTGGGACTAGCCTCGTGTGCTCCTGTCCTCCCGCTGATGTGGGTCCTTGGAGGGCAGAGGCCCCTTCGGTCTCACTGGGGAGCAGCGGTCGGTCCGCGCGGGCCCTCTGCCGGCCGCATCCGGAACTGCGGCCCTGGCCCCTTGACGCCGGCGGAACCTCCCGCCTAGGACCCACACTTGCTTGCTACTTGCGGGGAGCTTGCTCCACTGCCTCAGTTCGAACCCGGAAACCCTAAGATGGCTCTGCTCACGCTCAGACCCACCAGCTCCTTGTCGGAGAGGCTGGGGCTGGCCCTCGGGGATCTCCCAGGACCCCTCCGCAGCAGACATTTCCCACCCCTCCACAGCCACCCTCCTCCATGGGGCTCCCTCCTGTCCAGGACCCAGCAGTCTACAGCCCAGCTGGGACCTGAGACCCTGGTTCTGCCAGCTGTCCACCACCCCTCCTAGCTTCCACAGACCCCAGGCCCATCCCTGGCAGCCCCACCCTCTCCTGCTGGCCCCTCCCCTCCCCTGACCACCTGCAGAGGCCCTGTACCTGCCTCAGTCTAATTGGGGCTAGCTTCTGCAGCTGAAAGAGGCGGCCGCCAGTGCTCTGGAGAAGCTGGTGGCCTCCTCCACTCCTGGCCCAGCCACTCGCCCCCAGAGATCACAGCCCACCCTCTCCTCCCACACACCTGGCCTTTGCAGTCCTCACTGGGGATGCCAAGGGGCCTTTCAGCTCCCCTCTCCGGAGGACCCGAGTGTTCAGTGACGACAGTGGCCTGGGAAGGAGAGCTAGTGGTAGGAGCGCTGTCTTGCTGAGCTTCACGTTCACGGTCATGTGAAAAGTGAAAAGTAAGTACATGCAATAAATAGTACCGAAAAGGGGAAAGTGATGGATCGAAACTTTCTTCATATTAACATGTTTTCTCAAAAAAGGGGGGAATGCATATGCCAACACGTCCATTTTTCACAGTAATAAATAACATCATAGGCCAGTTTCTGTTTTCGAGTCTTAGTATCTGCAAATCTGACAATGTTTTTGTCACTATCAACCTTTCTCGTCTTGTTCAATTGTTGATTGTCATGCTCAATAGACAATCCAGCCACATTTGTCCATCTATTTTCACTCAGAGGTGACCAACGAATGCCCTTTATGAACCGTAACAGACTTATGGTAATTTTCTTTCACTTCTCCAGTATTTTTGCCTGGAGAATCCCACGGACAGAGGAGCCTGCCAGGCTACAGTCCATGGGGTCACAAGAGTCAGACATGACAGCAACTAAGCCATCACCGCCGCTGCCAGCCAAGCAAAGCTGGAGTGGGCACTGGGCTGCAGGAGAAGGCCTTGTGCCTGTCACGGATGCCAGTTACCCCAAAGGGGAAGAGGCCTCCGCCTGCGTCTCGGACAGGAAGGTGCCTCTACTTACCATCAGGCAGGAGGAAGGAGACTGCCATAGGCACCCTCAAGCACCCCCACAGCCCAGCCAATGGGCAGCCTCCACTGGAGCCCCTGCCAACTCCCTCCCTTCCCTATAAAAGCACACTCCCCTCCTTGTTATTCTCTGGATTTGCCTATGGCCGGCCACACTTCTGACACCCTCAAGTGCAACTCCTTGGCTTCTCCACACAGCCTCTCTTCTGCTGATAACATAATTACTAACGTGGACAGGGACAGCCGTTTGAAACTTGGCTGAGTAACATCGGTGCCTCTGAGCCAGTGGACGAAGTCACAGATTCCAGCCCTCGTGTGGGAGCTTTCTGTCCGTTTGCCCTGCGTGCTCCTCCACATGTGGGAGCTTGGGGGCGGCTGCTACGCTTGGGCAGCCTCCTGTCTTGGTGGTCGGAGAAGACAGGACAGTGTGCCCTGCTGCCTCCACTGTCCTGTTCTCCCTGGGGAACTGAAGAGAAGCCTCGCGTGGACCAGTCCCGCTGAACCTCTGTAACGGCCTTAAGGGAGAATTTTGCAGGAGGCGTTGAGTTTCTGGCTTTGCCTCTGTAGGAAGAGCCTTCCTCCCACGGGAGGGAGAGAGCGCAGCGAGCCTGTGATCACCAGCCGCTGAGCAAGCAGGCGTCTGCACCAGCAAGCTCGTCTTCCTCCAGTGAGGCCCAGTGATAGAAAATTAAAGGGCGAGCACACTGGCGACAGCACCGTCACCTGATAACCAGCTGTCTTGTTCGTTTATTTGGCTGGATACTTGCAGTTCTGGGCTCCTGACTTGGAACCGTCTTGCAAATTGGGTTTATTGTATGCTTCTTTAAAAAACAATTTGTCTCTGTGGTGGTGCTGGGTCTCTGCTGCTGAGCGTGAGGTTTCTCTAGTTGCTGTGAACAGGGCTGCTCTTGGTCGGGGTGCCTGGGCTTCTCACCGTGGTGGCTCGTCTCGCTGCCGAGCACAGGCCCGAGGGCGCAGGAGCTGCGGTGCGCGGGCTTTAGGTCTCTGCGGCACGTGGAATCTTCCCAGACCAGAGATGGAACCCGTGTCCCCTGCCCTGGCAGGCAGACTCTTATCCACTGTGCCACCACGGATGTCCCTATTATGTGGGTTTTAATTCTGCTCAATATACTTAAGTTCTGCATCAATTGTTTGTTGAAACTTTATTAAAAATGACACTTCTAACAAGACGGTGGCTTCCCTGATAGCTCAGTTGGTAAAGAATTCACCTGCAATGCAGGAGACCACAGTTCGATTCCTGGGTTGGGAAGATGTGCCGGAGAAGGGAAAGGCTACCCACCCCAGCATTCTTGGGCTTCCCCTGTGGCTCAGCTGGTAAAGAATCCACCTGCAATGCGGGAGACCTGGGTTTGATTTCTGGGTTAGGAAGATCCCCTGGAGAAGGGAAAGGCTACCCACTCCAGCATTCTGACCTGGAAAATTCCATGGACAGTCCATAGGGTCGCAAAGAGTCAGACACAACTGAGTGACTTTCACTTTCAAGAAGATGATGCTAGCTCAGCACCTCGAGATAATTCCTAGTGCTCATAACCTTGACTAAGCATGGGCTTGTGAAAGGAGCGCTGAGAGCTCTTGCTGCTATACTCTTCCCTACGCAAATACTGTCTACCTCATTTGGTTACTTTCCCTCCAAGACGGGAAGTGGTGTGGGGTTCCTTGGTGGCTCAGCTCGTAAAGAACCCACCTGCAATGCGGGAGGCTGCCTGAAATACAGGAGATCCGGGTTCAGTCCCTGGAGAAGGAAATGGCAACCCACTCCAGTATTCTTGCCTGGAGAATCCCATAGACAGAGGAGCCTGGCAGGGGACAGTCCATGGGGTCGTGAAAGTCAGACACAACTGAGTGACTCAGCCACCACCAATACGGGAGGGATGTGGCGGCCAGGGAAGGTGCTTTACACTGAGGGAGAAAACACTGTACAGAGGTCCTCTTCTTTCATTGTTTAATATGTCTTTATTTGACTACACCGGGTGTTAGCTGCAGCGTGAGAACTCTGAGCTGTGGCGCGTGGCATCCAGCTGCCCGACCAGGGATGGAACCCGAGCTCCCTGCATTAGAACGGCGTCTTAGCTACTGGGCCGCCAGGGAGGTCCTCTCACCTGTTTTCAGTTTCTTCGGCTGTGCTGGGTCTTAGTTGAGGCATGTGGGATCTACTTCCCTCACCAGGGAGCCAACCTGGGCACTTGGTACTGGTAACTCGGAGTCTTAGGCACTGGATGATCAGAGAAGTCCCGAGATCCCAACTCTCGATCACTGATACTTTTGACAAAAGATCTTCGTGAAAGGGGGAAACGTGGAATTAATCACAGAAACCGCACCTGAAGGTGGATCCAGGCTGGGGGAAGCACTCATCCCCACCAGGTGCGGCAGCTACTCTAAATAGGAAGAGATCTCTGTCTACACCTCCCACTGGGGAGGCGCCTCTACTCCCCATGGGGTGGAGGAGGAAGGAGAGTTCCGTCAGCCCCCCACCCCACACACAGCTCAGTCTGTCAGAGATTGCAGCAGTCCCGCCAATGGGAAGCCTCCACTGGACCCCCGGTGCCCCCCGACTGCCCCTTTTCCCCATGAAAGTGGGTTCCTCCCACGCTCTCCATCTGCCTGTGGTCTGCCACAGTGGAGTCTACACATGTATTAGAATTCCTCTGTTGTGGAGCATAAACCTACAGGAACGCTTCAAACAGAGTACGTCTATGCAAAGCCAGGAGTGCTACTCAAACCAAGGTCAACATTAACTTTAATCCAGCAGGTTAAAGAAACGTCTGAACTGTTCTTTCCAGAAAACAATTCTGCAAAGTCGTGATGTGACATTCAATGAGAATACAGCCGAAAATGCAAGCAAAAGCATTAAAGATGCATTCATTAACTCATACAAAGGTTATTTTTCTGAATTTTGTGATGCTTGTGGCATTTGTCAATTTTTGACTTATTTTCTCATAATCCAAGGTTACCATAAAATAAATGTATTCGTTATCGTAAAACAGCATTCATTACATTATGTATACATTCATATTATACTGTAAAACCATGTATACATTATCCAAAATATACGTTACACAAAAACATATTGTGTAACGAATTTGTTTTTGTAAGTTTACATATTTCCTTGCATCCTCCCACAAAATATATTTGCTCCAGGCCCCACCTAACCTGCATCCACCCTGGCCCCAACCATCTTTGTATCGCTTGATAATAACTCCAGAGAAACAGAACTTCAGTTGGCGCGCAAGGTGACCAAAGAAGGCAGGAAAGAGAAACTAACATCAACGACGGAGAGATCGACGAGGCCACCTTTCCCCTGCAGCAAGTTCGAGCGCGCACCCTGCCCGCGAGGGCCAGGCCGCGTCCCCGCCAACCGGGCGCGAGAAGCCAGGAGCTGGCTCCCCGCTGCTCGCACAGAAGCCCCCACTCGCCCTTCGGCTCCCCCCGCCCAGTGCTCCTCCTCTGCTCCCGGCCCCGACCTGCGCAGGGCCAGCCTGCACCGCCTCCCCGCGCTGCGGCCCCCTCGCCCCACCCCGCGGGCTGCCGCCGCCGCGCCCGCGGCCCCTGCGCCCCTCCGCGCCCCTCCGCGCCCCTCCGCGCCCCCAGCGGCTCTCCGGCCCCTGCGGCGCCCCCCAGCGGCCACGCGTCCGGGCCGCGCCGTCTCCCGCCCCACGGCGCGCAGCGGGGGCTGGCTTCGACGAGCCGGGCGCGGATTGGCTCCGAGCCGAGGGAAGTGCCCGCCCCCCAAGTCGCCGGCCAATGGGAGGAGGGGCGGGCCCGCAGCGGGCGCCGGAAGCGGCCCCGCGGCGAGGGGACGTCGCGTCGCCGGGTCTGGAGCAGCTGCTGCGGAGCCGCCGGACGGGCCGCCTCCCCTGCGCGCCCCGCCATGGCTGAGAGCGACTGGGACACGGTGACGGTGCTGCGCAAAAAGGGCCCCACGGCCGCGCAGGCCAAGTCCAAGCAGGTGCGGGCGCGGAGGCCCGGCCCGGGGCGGGCGCCGGCTGGGCGCGGGGAGGGGCCCGGGCGCGGCGTCCAGGCGGCCTCGGGCGGGGACACAGGCCCGCGGGACGGCACTGCGGGGCCCGCGGCGGGCGCGGCGCGGGCCGAGGCTGTCGGCGGGGACGGCCGGGGGCGGGCCCCGGGAAGCGGCCGGACGCCACAGGGTTGGCGGGCAGCCCGCCCCGGCGGCCCGGTGCCCGGCCAGCCCGCGGCCCCCGCGGAGCCCACTGCCGGCCGAAGGCAGCCCCTGGCCCCGGGCCGAGTGGCCTAGGACTCAGCATGCTGGTGGCCCTGGTGCCCCCATCTTGCCAGAGGAGCCGGCATGCCCCGAGGGGCACCTGGGCGGACGGTTCTCCCGCGAACCCGTCAGGTTCCCCTGTGAGTCGCTGTAAGGGAAGGGGGAAGGGCAGGTCAGTCTCCAGCCCCGCTGGGTGCTACTCTGAGCAGCCTTGGGCTGGCCTTAGACGCACGGTGCCAGGTCTGGGCCACGGCTGGCTTTGGCCCTGCTGACTAGCCTTCATCGGCCTGCCCGGGACCTTTCTCTTGGTCGAAACCAAGTTCACTCTCTCTTATTTTTTTCCAAAGGAACCTTAATAGCCACAAGCTAGGAATCGTGTGAGCAGCTCTAGAAAACGTTTGTGAGCATGTCACACTTAGAATGCCCACAGCCGTGCCTCTCAGGTGTCAGAGGCCTTAAGAAATATGTTACATTCTGTTCTGCCCTGTGGATCAAGGGGCAGCGCTGTCTTTGCCAGCGTTTGGGGCGAGGGCTACAGACTTTGTGTGATGTGCTGTATTTTCTTAGGAGCCAGTTTGGCTGAGGAAGGCCAAACCAGGCCCTCATTTGACCTTCTGGCTTTTCCAGGAGAGTGTCATAGAGAAGTCTGTTTCAAGTGTGGGTTTCTAAGAGGACCCACTTGCCCGTCTGTTTCAACAGCAAAGTCATGAGCTCTTTCTGTTTTCTTGAGCAGAAGTTTATTGAGAGTTGCTTGGACAGTTGGACATAGAGGGATTTGCATGACAAGCTTTGGCTTAAACCCAGCATTTGCTTGTCAGTCCTTGAAAAAACATCAGGTACTAGGCGTGTAACAGGGCACTTCAGGGCGGGAGTTCAGAGCCTGACTGCCAGGGCCCGGAAACATGCGGCATTATCAGGGCTGCCAGCAGCCTAAACTGCAAGGAAGGCGACGGCACCCACTCCAGTGTTCTTGCCTGGAGAATCCCAGGGACGGGGGAGCCTGGTGGGCTGCCGTCTATGGGGTCGCACAGCGTCGGACACAACTGAAGCAACTTTAGCAGCAGCAGCAGCAGCCTAAACTGTGGTTGGCCAGATACCGGAAAGCTTATTTTGGCCAAAAAACACTTTCTAATTTTCTAGGCCATCTTAGCAGCTCAGAGACGAGGAGAAGACGTGGAGACGTCTAAGAAATGTAGGTGCTCATATGTCCACTTGGGGGACCGGGTAGTGTCTGGGTTCCCTGGGCGTTAGGGTGGCTGCAGAGCTGGGAGATGTGAGAGTCCTGTTGGAGCAGCGGTGGTTGGCACGAGTCGGGGGGGGGGGGGGGCGTCCCACCCACTTCCTGTCGCTGGGAGGGAGTCCGGGGCTCAGTGCTCCTGGGTCTGTGGGGTGTCCCCACTTTGGGTGGTCTGGCTGAGCCTGTCTTCCAGGCTCAGGGCGCCTGTGGGGCCGGGTTCCATTCCAAACCGGCTCCCCTGTGGGATTGTTGCCAATCCTCTCCTTTGCTCTTGCCTTGCATGGTCCAGGGGCTGCCGGCCAGAACAAGCAGCATTCGATCACCAAGAACACAGCTAAGCTGGACCGGGAGACCGAGGAGCTGCACCACGACCGGGTGACCCTGGAGGTCGGCAAGGTGATCCAGCAGGGCCGGCAGAGCAAGGGGCTCACACAGAAGGACCTGGCCACGGTGAGCACTCGGGCCCCCGGCCGCGGCCGGGCAGGCGGGGCGCGGGCCCGCTCGCCCAGCAACTCGGGGCTTCGGTTCGCTCCGGCCCCGGGAGCCCCGAGACCTCCGAGGGGCCATACGTACGAGTCAGCTGTTATGTGCTGAGCTGCGTCTGCTCCGGCCCTGGGCCCGCACGCGGCCGCGCGGGGCCTGAGGCCCTCCCCTGGCTGTGTCTGTCTCCTACCACTGCCTGGAGCTGACGGGCAAACACACGTTCTCCCTAGAAAATCAATGAGAAGCCGCAAGTCATCGCGGACTACGAGAGTGGCCGGGCCATTCCCAACAACCAGGTTCTGGGCAAGATCGAGAGAGCCATTGGTAAGTGTCCTGCTGACCGTCGCCGCCCGGCCAGGCGCAGGGTGGCCGCCCCTCCTGGCTGCGGTTGGTGAGGAGGGCGCAGCAGGGCCTCGAGGGATGCCGGGGCCACCTGGCGCTGGCAGCAGCGTGGCTCGGAGTGGAAGCCTGGTCCTGGGCGGGGCCGTCCTCTCCCCTCGAGGAGGGGCAGGCACACGCTCTTCAGAATCAGACGTGAGAACTAGGCCTGGGGTGGGTGAGAGCCCAGGGCCGGGCTGGCGCTCCCTGCCCCCTCCAGAGGAAGGGAGCCAGTGCCCTGGGGCCAGTGGGCGCTGCCCCTGCGAGGTGGTGGGTGTGGATGGTGCGGAGGCTGCGGAGCCGCCTGGGCCTTGAAGTCCAGAGTGGGGGCTGCAGTGGTCAGTGGCGGCCCCTGGCTCTTTCAGGCCTGAAGCTCCGGGGGAAGGACATTGGGAAGCCGATTGAGAAGGGGCCAAGGGCGAAATGAACACAAAGCCTCGAAATCAGCGCGTTCCGGCTGATCTCGTCTGGCTGGTCCCCTCGACTGCCGGCGCCAGCACGGCTCTCTCCATGCGGCCGAGCGGAACATGGCGGGAGCCCCACCCGGGAACCCCTCTCCTCGTACCTGCTGTCTAACTAACAAACAAAACCTTGCAAAGTGTTTGCTTCTGATGTTTTCCTCCCCGCCCCTGCCCTCAGTGGGGTGTGAAGACTGCCTTCCTCTCCCCTGGGGTCCACCCCGCTACAGGGACGGCTCCGGGGAGCTGGCGGGGGGTGGGTGGTCACTGTCTGGGAGAGGAGCTGTATGTCCAGCCTGGCTCGTGGAGAAGCTAATAAAGTTTGTGCCCTTCCTGCTGGTGGTAGGTCCTTCCCCCACTCTCCGCTGTTGTGCCTGCAGTGCCCCCTCCCTCCGGCCCCCAGTGCGGCAAAGGGCTATGTTCATGAGGCGCCGCGAGGGAACCTGAGGGGCTGGGACGGTCTCTCTGCAAGCTGTTTCTCGTCACCTCTGCTGGGACAGTTCTCTGGGCATCAGACCTTGGTGCCCCTGGTGCCAACTCCTCAGTCACGTCCTCGTCTGTGGACCCCGGTGGGCTTGGGTGGCAAGGTGGCGCCGCCTGGGCTGGACAGGGCACCTGGCTGTTGAGGGGTGGCCATCACGCCCTCCAGGACAGCCAAGCCTGGGGGCCTCCGCAGACTTGGGTGGGTAGTGTCTGAATCTCCTGTGTGTAAGATCAGAACCGCGGACCGTCCTGGGTTAGAAAGACTCTACTCCATTTTATTATGTGAGGGTGGCTTGTGGGTAGGGATTTTGACCGGGGAAGGGTGGACTTGGGGACCTTGACCCTGGCGGGGCGGGCATGGGGACCTTGACCCTGGCGGGGCGGGCACGGGGCCTTCCTTTGGGACTCTGGACAGATTAGAGCACTCCCCTGCCAGTCCAGCTCCGTGCCACCGCGGGCCCAGCGAGTATCTGCTACAGTCTGTTGCCTGAACCTGTGGGGGTTTCCATCTTTTCATCAGATACGGAATTGCCCAGTGAGGTGGGGCCCTGCGGGGGTCCCTCTGGCCTGGGCTGGGGCTTCTTGGGGCCCCACTGCACCTGCCTCCAGGTACCTCGAGCCCATGGCCATCTCCTGAGCCACTGAGGCCCACGGGGGGCCCCTAAGCATGTCCTCTTGGGTTGATTGGATCGGGTCTAGGGAACTGCCCTTCCTGCTGACGGGCAGACCCCGGCCAGCAGGGTGGTGTCCCTTGTGGCCTGGGGCATTTATTGCTGCGGTAAGGACCGCACTTGGGTCTATGGGCACAGCCCCTGTGAGGCTGATGGACGCAGGGGCTCAGTGTATTTGGGGGAAGTGGGTGTTGGTCCCTGGGCCCGGGTCCCGGTGGCAGGTGAGCTCATGTGAGGAGCTGAGGTCTTCTCTGGGTCGTCTACTGGTCGTTGGTGACTGATGCTGGCAGGGTGACGCGGTCCTAGGGGGAAGGGGAGGAGCCTAGTGATCACTGGGTCCCCGTGCACCATCAGGCTCAGCATACAGCGACCCCCGGCTCCCGCCCTCCACCCCCACCCAGGGCTCCTACCGCACTGAAGAGAATATTGTCGAAGCCGGGGGCCACGGCGTCCACCTCGCCCCAGGAGGGGCAGCCCCCCTTGTGCAGCCAGTGCCGGCCTGCAACGCCCAGCAGCAGCAGCAGCAGGAGGAGGAGGGCACCGCCGACCGTGGCCGGCACCGCTGTGGCTGCCGCCCTGTCCCCTGTGGGCCGCAGGGCACGTGACCTGGGGTCCCAGTCCCGTCTCAGCCCCACCCAGGCTTGAGGAGGGGGCCCGGCATGGCTGTCCCCACGGCCTGGGTTTCCCGGTCCTCTCTGAAGTCACCGGTCACGGGCTGAGGCTGGGCCCTGGAGGGCAGGGGGCTGCAGACCCAGGGGTCACGGCCTCAGGCTGGATGCCCCCTTTATTGTGAAGTCAGCCACCGGCGAGTGCTTCAGCAGGATGGCCACAGTCTCTGGCCTGACTGGGAGCTGGAGCACAGTGGGCTGAGGTGGGGGGTCCCCGCTCCTGGGGTCCAGGGACCCGGGACGGCCAGGCCCTGGGCTGGGGCCCGGCAGTGAGGGCATGATCCTCCATCCCCCACCCCTGGGGCCGCCAGAGGCCCTGCCCTGGAGCAGAGCTGGCCCGCTGGGCAGGGCTTACCCTGGCTGGGTGTGGGCAGCTGGCACCGCTGCCCGGCCAGATACTCAACGTCGTCCAGGGCGATGGGCCCCAAGGCTGGCTGGCCACCCAGCGTGGCTTCAAACACAATCTGACGGGAGGGAGAGGAGGCTGCGTGGGCTGGGGAGGGGGCCAGAGCCACCCGAAGGCTCCCAGGTCGGCGTGCCAACCTCACCTGGAACTCCGCGGCGCTGGCCACGTCCACCTGGCCCTCCAGCCACTGCTGCCGGCGGCGCCCCCCCGCGCCCCACACGGCCAGCTGCCCCTGCGTGCTGCTCAGGAGGACCCTCAGCTCCCCCTGGTCTGGGAGCAGGGGGTCAGGATGGTCAGGCAGAGGGGGGCGGCCCCCATGCCCCCGCCCCGCCCCGGGGCTCTGGCCCACTCACAGAAGTGCTCGGGGAAGTCCATGCGGTACCAGAACCGCAGGCAAGAGGCCGCGGTGGGGGGCAGAGGCTGGCTGATGAGCCCTGCTGCTCGGCCCCCCGGGCCCAGCATGCTGGTCTCAAAGAGGGCGAAGTGGCCTGGCAACGAGAAGGGGGGGTGCCCGGCAGACCCTATGGAGCTGGCACCCCGACCTGCGGCCTCGGACCCCGCTGAGTGCCAGGTGGGCCAGGCTGGGGTGAGGCGTGCATGGCTCTGGGGCCCCTTCCCGCCTCGGACCCACCTGCCTCTGTGCCCAAGGTGTGGTCCACGGGGGGCTGCGGGTAGCGGGAGGGCGAGGCTCCGCTGCTCCAGTCCCAGCTGTACCCGCCCAGGCCGGGCCGGGGCACATGGTTCCAGCCACACAGACCAGCCTCGAAGTCACAGGAAGCTGCAAGGGGCTGGCCGTGAGGGTGCTGCCCTGTGCCCTCCACCCCTGGGGCACCACTGCCGCGGGGCGTGGAGGTCAGGCCGGGCATCGTAGGGTGGCAAGGAGCCAGGACCGCCAGGAGCCGGGCCATGGAGCCCACCTGGGAGGGGGCAGGGCCCGTCCTGGAGGAGCAGGTCGTCCAGAGCCATGTAGGAGTGCTCCACGCCGGCGGCCACCGCCTCGAATACCACCTGGGGGCACCGGGCGGAGGTCATGCCTGCTGTGCCCTGGACAGCCCCTGGGGTGAGGAGGGCCCCCGCCCTGCCTCCGCTTACCCTCCAGGCCTGCCCGGCCTGCAGGTCCACGCTACCCAGGCGCCAGGTGGCCCCTCCACGGGAGCTGACGCTGAGTACTTGCTGCCTGCCGGCCTCCTCCACGTGGACCCTCAGAGTGCCTGCCGCCGAGCAGCCAGCCCCGTCAGCGCAGTGGGGGCTGCCAGCTCGGGCCTCTCGAGGGGACCCCCCCGCCCCGGCTCCCAGCAGCCCCTCACCTGGGTTGCGGAGGCTCAGGTGGTACCAGAAGGTCAGGCAGGTGGGCTGCACCAGGGGCCGCTGCTCCTCCGAGGTCAGCAAGGCCGCGTGGCCCCGGGGCAGGGCCTGCGGGCTCGTGTCCACGACCATGTAGTGCCCTGGGGGGTGGCAGGGTCAGCCCGCCAGCCGCCACCCGCCCCCCCGCACTCCCCTCCCCACCTGTCTGCCCACTGCCCCACCCCATCGGGCACCCTGGGCTGTCTCCGTGGTGTGGTCAGCGTGGGGGCCCCTCGAGGCGTTGGCCTGGCGTGTCCAGAGGCCCTGGCCCCCCACGGAGAAGCCGCAGGCCGAGTCCTCAAAGGAGCAGCGCCCAGGGGCCCAGCAGGGCCCGGGGCGCAGGGCCACGTCGTCCAGCGCCATGCTGCCGCGGTAGCCGTCCCGGAGGCCCTCGAACAGCAGCTGGGGGCAGACAGGGGTCAGTGGCTGGCCTCGCCTCGCCCACCGCGCCTGCGCCCTGGGCCTCACCTGGTACTTGGCGCCCGAGTCCGGCTGGTGGTGGAGGGTGACCCAGGCTTCGTGCCAGCGGTTGCCATGCGTGCCAGACCGCGACCACAGGCGCGTCTCTGCCTCCCCTTCTCGCCTCAAGGCCAGGCGGAGGGTCCCTAGAGGCAGGGGGTTGGGAGGGGGCGAGGCCTTAACCCCTGCCTCCCATCCACTCCCGGGCCCCCCGAGGGAGCAAGAGGCAGGACTCGGGGCCCCTGTGAGGCTCCCTTGAGGCCCTGCCCAGCTACAGGCCTCACCGATTTGGGGCCCGAAGAGGTGGAACCAGAAAGAGAGGCACTCCTGAGGGGCTGAGGGCACCCGGGGCTGGGTGAGCAGGTGGGCAGCGGGGCCCCGGGCCGGGGGGTCCGTGGGGTCCAGGAGCACGAAGTGGCCTGCGGGGGCACAAGGGGCTGGGCTGCGGCCCCAGGCTGCAAGGGCTCAGCGCTTCCTCCTCTCTGCCCCGGGAGTCGGAGTCTAGCAGACGCCCCGGGCACCCCGCCTTACCTTGGCCCGTGGTGTGGTCGTACCTCGGGCCACGGCTCTCGACCCGGTGCCAGTGGGCATCTGTGAGGTGGCCGGTGTGCCAGCCGCAGGACCCCCGCTCAAAGTTACAGGAGACCTCTGGGGGTGGGCAGAGGCGGGTCAGCACCCAGACACCGCTCCCGAGTGCCGAGAGGGTGGGGAGACTGGCTCCTAGAGGGGTCTCCTGGGGGCCCTGAGGAGGCCTGGGTGGGGGGCCCAGCACCCGGGGGGGCACCTGAGTCTTCCTCAGTGGCTGCCGCGGGGTTGCAGCCTGTCAGGGTCACGTCGTCCACCCCTGCGCCCTGCTGCCCGGGGCCGTCCATGTCCACCAGCCCGACCAACTCCAGCTTCACGGGGCACGAGGGAGGATGCGGTCAGCCAGGGCCGGCCCAGCGGGGGCCCCTCTCTGCCCCAGGCCACTCTCCTCACCCGGAAAGGCCGGCGGCGAGCCCCGAGAAGGACCCTGTCCACCTTCCAGCCCCCAGTGGTGCTGCCCAGGGCCTGCCACACCAGCTCCCGGTGGCTGCCCTCCACCACAACCAGCTCCAGGAAGCCTGGCGAGGGGTCACTGTGGGTGGCCTGTCCTGCCCCCGTCCCTTGCCCGGGGGCTCTGACTCCCCACCCCAGGACGGGGCAGAGGGTGCGAAGGGACGGTGGTACCTTGGGGGTGACTCTGAAGATAGTAAACCAGGTGGAGCTCGCAGCGGGGACCCGAGGGGCCAAGGGTGGGTGTGAGCACCCGGGCCTCCTCGGCCAGCTGCCCCCAGGCCCTCTGCACGGCCAGGAAGTGCCCTGGGGAGAGCGGGCCTCAGAGCCGGTTCCTCCCAGGGACCCCTACCCAGTGCCCTCCTTAGGGAGAGGGGGCAGCTGGAAGGCAGGCCTCCGGCCATCCCGGGCGGAGCCTCACCAGCAGCCCCGTGGGCATCCGGGCCGGGCCCCCCTCTGTCCGGGGCCGGGAGGCGCACCCACTGCAGCCGCCCCACACTGGCGTCCTCCCAGCCCCCGCCTGAGGGTGACTCGAAGTCCGTGGTGCCTGCAAGGGCGGGAGCATGGGTGGGCCTGGCGCCTCGCCAGCTACTGCCAGAGGGGAGGCTGGGGGGAGGGAGGGGTGGCCCCAGCCCGCTCACCGCAGGCCTGCTCATCCTCGCCCCCCGGGCACTGCTGCTGGAAGTCACATAGCTGCTCCGGGGGCACACACAGGTCCCCACAGAAGAAGTGTCCCGGCTCGCAGAAGCTCCGAGGCCGCAGGCTGGATGGCTGGGACCAGGGGCCTGGGGCCCAACACCCTGGAGGTGGACCAGCCAGCTCTGTGGGCCGGCGCAGGGGTCAGGTGGGCTGGCGGGGGCTGTCCTTCACCCAGGGTGGGGCGTTGGGGTGCCCAGCAGGCTCACCTGGGACTGGCCTGCAGTGGTCGGACAGGATGAGGTCGTCCAGGCCCACAACGCCCCCCGGGCCCGTCTGCCCAGCCAGGAGGATCTGGGGATGGACCGGGTCGGGGGCGCCCCAGCACCCTGCTGTGATCCCCAGGCCCGTCTGCCCCCGAATCCTCTCCTCAGAGTCCGAACCTCATCCTTGGCTCTCGCTGGACACCCAGCCCTTCAGGGAGCGTCTCTGCAGGGAGCCCCTCCCGTCCTCTGGCCTGCCCTCCCCTGAGACGGTGGAGGGGCCCGCATGGGATTCCCTGAGGGGCCCTGGGCCTCCCCACACCACGCTGCCCTCGCCAGCCTCACCCGAAAGGGGTGCTCGCTCTGGATGTCAACTCGGTCTCGGACCCAGGCGGCCCCCAGCTCCCCGTGGCGCCTGCGCAGCAGAACGGGGGCCTGGGGGGCCGAGGGGCTCGCCGTCTGCAGAAACACCTGGAGGCAGCCGGCCTCTGACCCGTGCAGGTAGTGATAAAAGATGAGCTGGGAGGGCCGAGCACAGTCAGTGGGGACGCCGCAGGGCCAGGGCAGGCAGGGCCGCGCCCTGCAACTCCCCCCGCTCACCGAGCAGTTGTGGGGGGCTGAGGCTTGGAACTTGGGGCTGGAGAGGACCGCCGGGGCACTGGGATCGGCCATGGACACGAGGAAGGAGCCTGGGGAGATGGCAGGCGTGGGCTGGGGCGGCTGGTGGGGCGGGGGTCCCCGGGGCGGGGCGGGGGTTCCGGGGCCTCACCCTGCGCGCTGTTCCACGTGTGGTCACCGCGTGGCCCTGTGCGGAGCCCGGGGCTGCTGGCACTGCGGTTCCGGGTCCAGCCCTCCGAGTGGTTCCACAGGCCAAGGCCCGTCTCAAAATCAGTCGCTGTGTGGTGTCCTAGGGGCGAGCGGGCTCTGGATCGAGCGGGGGCTCTTGCCTGGCCCCCCCGCCGCCCAGGCCTGTGCTCACAGACCCAGCTCTGGCGGACATCAGCTGTCTCAGCCCCCAGGGGACGGTGCCAAAGGCCAGCCCCCGGCCCCACTCACTGCAGAGGGCCGCGTCCTCATCTGAGCGGTCCCCACAGTTGTCCTCTCCATCGCACAGCTGGGAGTGCTCCACGCAAGCCTCGTTCCAGCAATGGTGATGCCCCAGGGGGCAGTGCGCCTGGGGGGCTGGGGGCAGGGTTAACCCATCACCTGCCCCAAGTCCCTGGGCGGGGCCACTGACCAGGGCCTCCTGCTGACCCCCTCCCCGCTCCAGGAGAGGGCCCACAGCCAGGGGACCTTACTGGGCAGCCCGCAGCGCCAGAAGGCCACGTCGTCCAAGGCCACGGTGCCCCTGTGGGTGGCATTTCGTGTGGCAGAGAAGGTCACCTGGAGAGAGTGAGGTCCCTAAGTCAGGGCCCAGACCCTCCCCTCTATCCCCGCCGTCCAGAGTGCCCGCCTCACCCTGAAGGCACCCCGGATGCGGCCAGTGGGCACCGCCAGCTCCCGCCAGTCTGGGCCCCAGGGCCCTGCGCTCCGCCACAGGGTCAGCGTCTCTGCGCCATGGGTCAGCTCCAGCCGCAGCTCGGCCACATCTGCAGTGAGGGGCCCGGGGGCAGCTCAGGCCCCAGGCCTCCCCCAGGCCCGTGGCTGTGCCCACTCCAGGAGCCCTGCCCACCCTAGGGGCGCCTTCCCGTCTCAGCGCCCCTCGTCTCGGGCCACCTGGCTCGGGTCACGGGGTATGGGGCGCGCACCTCCTGAGGCCGCGTGGTACCAGAGCCTCAGCTCGCAGGTGGGGGCGGCCTCGTGCAGGACAGGGGAACGCAGGACCGCGGTGGCCGTCTCCCTCCCGCGGTGTGTGCCGACTGCCACGTACCAGCCTGGCCAGCCGAGAGGTCAGGAGAGGGGGCAGGAGGCACAGAGGGCGGGGGCAGCGTGGAGCCCCGCCCAGGCCTCACCGAGGTCGGTGCCCAGAGTGTGGTCTGCGCGCAGCCCCGGCCCCTGTGGCAAGGTGCCTGCGCGGTCTCGGAGCCAGCGGTAGCCCGCGGTGCTGATGTCCTGCCAGCCGCAGGAGTCCTGCTCGAAGTCACAGGTGAAGGGGGCACCCGGGCTGGGCGAGGCCCCGCGGTAACCTGGGGGGACAGGGGGTCAGGCGGGGCAGCCGCGAGGGCGGGCCCCGCTGCTGCCCCCGGCCCTGGCTCACCGCACTGCGCCTCGTCGGGGCAGCCCCTGCAGTCGCACACAAAGTTGCACACGGCCTCGCGGGGGGTCCTGCAGTGGTTGGGGACCCAGGCCCAGCCAGGGGACCCTGCTGCCAGCAGAGACAGCCAGGTGGCCTGGGGTAGGGAGGCCCCGCTGTTCCCCAGCCCAGAGGCCCTGAAGAGTCGGGCATCCTGGGGCATTTGGGCACTGGGCCAAGAGGCTGTGCAGGGAGGGGCCAGAAACCCACGGAGAACTGCCCCTGGAGGTCCCCGTCAGGGCCCAGGAGGCCGTGTCTGGCCCTGGAGAGGCTGGCTGTCAGGATGGGGTGCCTGAATGTTCGAGGGGCCAAGCATCCCTGACGCGGGTCCCTCCCCGGGGAGGACCAGAGCCCAGCGCGACTCTGGAGGGGCTGCGGCCCAGGTCCCCGAGTCTGCACCCAGCGCGGGCTGGACTCAGATCCATACCCCAGCGAGGCCATCCCCAGGACCCCAAGGGCTCACTCAGCGTCCCCACTGCAGGCCGTCCTGGTCCCACGTCCCTCCTTCCCTGCAGACCCAGCAGCTGGGCCCCCGGACGTTCCTGCTTCAGGAGCCGGGCGCAGCGACTCACCCAGGAGCATGACCACCACGGGCAGGAGGTGGCCGCACAGCGGCATGGTCAGGCCCAAGGCAGGGAGGCCTGGGGCGCTGTGCGCCCTGGCCAGCCTGGTGGGGACTCTGCCTGGCTGTCAGTCCGAGGCCCTACAGGCTGACTCTGCTCTGACCGCGGGCCCGGCTCAGCCCCTGTATCTGCACTGCTGGCCCCGCCCCATGCTGACGAGGACGATCACCTGGCTGTAAGTGCACCCAGGAGGAGAGGCCCCAGCTCGGGGGGCTCCCACCTGCCTGGGCCCCCTTTTGGCCGAAGGTCGGGCCTCAGCCTTGGTGCCCACTGCTGCCCAGCCGTCTGGTGGAGGCCCCGCTGGAGACAGCGCTGAGTGGCACAGGCCTCAGTTGCTCCTCCTGGGGCCTCTGGTTCCACAGAGTTCAACTCAGCCGGGCAGGAACCCAGCTTGTGCAAACCGTGCACCTGACTTGAGTTCCCTGCACGGGGAGGAGGCAATCCTGGCAACCAGGGACGTCGTCCCTCCCCGTAACTCAGCCTGTGGGCTCCTCTTCACTTGCTCGCTTTAAAATGATGACTGTTTTCTTGTCAACAAGTGTCCAAGCCGTGTGGTGTGGGCTGGGCGCAGCCAGGCACAGGGTCCAGAGGAGGCGAGGGGCTCTGGGCCTCGCGGTACTGACCCCAGCGGAGGATCTGGAGCCAGGCGCTGCCCAGTTTATCACCGTCTGGCCTTGGGAGCTTGTCTAACCTGAGCCTGTTTCCTCATCTTTAAAAGCGTAACGATGGCGCCTGTGTGGAGAGGCTCCTGGAGCCCAGAGGAGGAGGGCGCAGTGTGATGGAGGCCTCTGCTCCCCACAGCGCCAGAAGAGAGGGGAGAGGGCCTCCACACCTGACACCCAGTTTACGTGAAGCAGGAGCCCGAGGCAGCGGCCCCGATTCTGGAGTCGAGGTGCCATAGGCCACCCTACTCGTGACGTCAGTCAGCAGTGGCCAAGATGGGGGTTGCTGGTGCCGTCCCCATACCAGGAGGGGCTCCCGCCTCCGCAGGCTGGAGGGACTTGGCCCTAGCTCCTTGCGTAAGGGCTTATCAGGCTCAGGCCTCTTCCCAGATGACCGTGGGGGCAGCAGGGGCATGGAGAAGCAATCAGGCCATAAACGGGGGCCACGGCCAGGGCCCCCTTATCAGACCCCAAAGGGCTGAGTGTGCACTGCCCCTCCCTGGGCCCCCAGGGCAGGCTGAGTGAGGGGCAGCCTCCAGCTCTCGGCCACCCACCCACACCAGCTGGAAGTACAGCGCGGTGAGCTGAGAGCACAGACTCCAAGACACAGCGCTCAGGGAGCAGCAGAGCTGACGATGCTTTTAATTCTCCCGAGAGGGAGCACCAGGCACTGAGGCCTGGCCAGGGTGGCAAAGTGCCAGGGCGTGCAGTCCGGCTCCTTGGGAGGGGTCTTCAGGGCAGAATTCTGAGTGGGCTGCTGCACGGAGCAGGCCTCAAGTGGGCCTCAGTAGCCGTCGTCAGCCCACGTGACTTCGTAGTCCGGATACTTGGCTTTGATCTTCTCAGTGGAGACAGAGTGCTGAGCACGACCGTAACCCTGAGGGAAGGAGGTGGCTCTCACACATCGGGTCCTGGCTCTAGGGGTCCCCAGGCAGCAGGGACACCAGGAGCCAGCTGGGGAGGCTGTCATCCCCCTAGCCACCCACGCCACTCTCCTGGGGAAGTGTAGCTTCCAGAGTGAGCCAACCTGGAGGGAGGGCCCTCCAGCTAGAGGCCCAGCCTGCTCTGGGTGCCCTGTGGCCTGCAGGTGGAGTGGTGAAGGGAGAGGCAGGCATCCGAGCTCCAACGCGGCGCTGGCAGCCTCCAAGCGCTGGAGGACAGCGGCCCAGCCAGGCCTTCGGGGCAGGGATAGCACACAGCCCACATAGGGCAAGCAGTGGCTCCCTCCCACCCCCTATGTTTCCTGGGTCATGCCGCGTGGAAACTGGGAGGCTGCGGGCCCTGGAGGCAGAGTTCTGTCGGCGAGAAGGGCCAGGTGTTCCCCAGCCAGGAGTGGGGCCCCAGCTCCGGGCTCACCATGGAGTAGCCGTACACGTGGATCTTCCTGTCCTGGCTCTGGTGGGAAATGCGCCCGCCCCCCAGGCACTCGCAGTCATAGCCCTTCTTCTCTATCTCGCCTGATACCTTGTCGTAGATGTCGGCTGGAATGGGAGGGGAGCTCAGCACCAGCCAGGGCTGAGAGCGTCTGAGGCCCTCCCCCCGCACCCCCCACCCCGGCCCC
>SJYG01001167.1:218848-231011 GCA_006410535.1 Litocranius walleri
GCAGTGGCCCTGGACTAGGAGTGGGGGTCGGGCCAGGGCAGCCGCTCGCCTCCAGGACAGTCTGGATGCCTCCCTGCCACCCAAGCCGGGCGGCGAGGAGACCCGGCACAGGGTCTACCCCCGCCCCGCCCTCGGCCCCGCCCCAGCCGCGGTGGCCCCGCCCACAGCGCCCGAGGCCCCGCCCCGGCCCGCCGCCCCGCCCTCACCGTGGTACTCGGCCCACTTGTAGCCGCGCACGATCTCTTTGGTCTCCCCGGCCCGGTCCCCGGAGGGCGGCGCCGCATAGACTCGAATCAGCACATACTTGAAGACGCCGTCGGAGTCGATGTCCACGTCGGGGATCTGGGCGAGGCCCGCCGCCGCCATGTTCCCGGAGTGCGCTCGCCCTGCTGCCCGCGGCCCTGCCCCACGCGACCCGGTTGCGCGGACCCCGCGGGGGGGCGGGGCCTGGAGGCCGCTGGCCAATCCCGCGGGGGCATGCTGCCCGGCCCCAGCGCCTCAGCCAACCGTGCGGCCGACCGGCGGCACAGACGAGCCAATCGCGGCCCAGCTCCTTGCAGCGTGGTGACCGCGCCAGCTCCCCTTAAAGGGGAACAAGGAGCGGGGAGTGGGTGTGGATTCCTTTCAGCCCACGTAGAAGCCCCTGCCTGGGGGTCGGAGGCGGCTGACGGGCCCCTCTGGGAGGCTGGGCGGCCCACGAGGCGCAGGGGGCGCGCGCTGGCCCTGACTCCCTCCGCAGACCACGCGCGCTGCCCTTGGCTTCCTCCCGGGTCCCCGCAGTGTATCTGAGGGCCTCCCGCCCGGGTACTCCCCATGCTGTCCCGCGGCCTCCCGCCCCCTCGTCCGCGCCGAGTCCCACGGTCTCCAGGCCCGCGTCCGCGCCGAGGCCCACGGTCTCCAGGCCCGCGTCCCCACCGAGTCCGAGCCCGCCTCTCTCCTACCTCCCTCTCCACATTGTTCAGTGGTTTCCCCCCCTGTTTCTGAAGGCCCGCCCCCCAAGGCTCCGAAAATCTTCAACGTCGCACCTACTCTGAACAAAAAACGAGGCAGTAGTGGCTACATTCGAGTTATATTTTCCTTGGTTCGAAAGCGCTCCTCCTCTGGAAGTAACCCCAGTCCAGGGTCTTTCCTGGGCGGCGCGTAGGGCCGAAGGCAGAGGCCCCTGGGCAGGAGGCGCGGCAGCCAGTTTATGAGGCCGCGAAGGCGGGAGGGGCTAAGCGGGGCGCGTGGCCGGTGCGAATGCGCGGAGCCGAGGCAGGCGCGCAGGCAGGTGGAGAAGGGACGAGAGGAGATGGGCGCAGGTGCGCGGGCGGGGGTGAGGGCAGCGATCCGAGGTGGCAGGTGGGGCCCCACAATTTAATTGAATCGATTCCTCCCACCACCTGGCCCTGACAGGGGCCTGGGGCTTCAGGAGGGCCCTTCCGGGGGCCGGGCCTCGCCGTCTCGGGCCAGGGCCAGCGGGCACCCCCCGACGAGAGCGGGTATAACGGACTGGAGCGTGCACTCCAGCTTCGAGCGTCCAGCCCGCACCACAAGGCCGGGCCAGAGCGAGCTAGAGCGCGGGCGTTTGCGCAATTGCGCCCTTCACGCCTCTGACGGACCGGACCGCCGCCCTGTGGAAGTAGCTCGCTCCCGCCCCTGCTCCAGACTGGGGACGAACCTCCTCCTCTGTCCTCACTAGGGCTACTGATGGGGTCCCAGTTGGAGGGCCTCCTGGGCCTCTCGCGCTCACCCAGCCTCTGCACCTGCTCTGCGCACGCCTAGGGCCATCGACCAGGTGGGAGCAGGCAGCCCAACCCTGCCTGCCGGGTCTGAGCTCTGGCCAGCGCTCCTCCTCTCTGCTTTCCCGGCCCAGGACCTCCTCCCCTCTGGCTGGGTGTCTTGTGCCTTGGTTGAGGATCTCCTCACCCCCACCCCTAGTACCCTTTCACTGCTGCTTGCCCCAACCCCTGCGGCAGGGCGAGCAGCGCCGTCAGTGTACCGAGGTCCGACCCAGTAGGGGCAAGGGCCCCAAGCAGGTCCCCGGCGGCCCTGCCTGCCCACCAGGCCAGGAAGTGCTCGGGATGCGGACACACCGAGACCAATCAGCGTGTCTGTCCTCCAGAGAGGAAAAGCCTCTGAGCAGGGTGCATCCCGGACCACTGGAAGCGGGTATGTGTGTGGGGGGTGTTTAAAGGGACAGGACTAGGCTTTGGTCAACTCGAGCTCCTGGACCACGGCGAGCCGCGGTTGGAGAGGCTCCAGGGAGGCCCTGCAGATGGGCAGCAGTCTCATGAGTCGCATACGCGCGGTCGGGTCTGCAGTAGTGACCCCTCCGCGCAAAGGCAGGGCGGGCTGGTCCTCAGACCCACCCCGCCTCCCAGCGGGGAGCACCAAGCGGCAGAGGACCTGCCTCTAGGGAGCCCCGAGGGTGAACTGGGGGAGAGGGGGACCGGCGGGACTGGGAGGGTTGTGGCCGGAAGGGGGGGGAAAGGCGGCGCTTCGGGGACGGCGACGGGGCGGAGCTTGCGGACATGTGGGCGGGGCCTGGTGGACTGGGAGGGGCTTGGGTGGACCTGATGGGGTTCAGGGTGGGCCCTGGGTGGACTGGGCGGGGCCGGACGCTCCCCCGCGGCTCACATGATGTCATCCAAGAGGTTCGCACTGGCCACCCAGTCGAGCGCGCGCGGCTCGGACGCAGCCATGATCATGCACATGAAGGGGCGGCCGGTGCGCCGGTCCGTGGGGTAGATGGTGGTGGGCGTGAAGCGCCGGTTGGCTTCGACAAACTCGCAGAGTTGCTCGTAGACGCGCGGGAACTCATGGCGCAGGAAGACGCCGCGCAGCCGCAGCTCTCTCTGGATGTGAATGAAGGCCACCTCGCGCGCTCGCCGGCCCGCCTCGCCGTCCTGGTCTAGGCCTGCAGTACCGGGTGGTGGCGTCAGGATCAGCGTCTCCATGTCGGGTTCGCGGCTCCGCGCGGGGGGTGGCCGTGCTGGGCTGCCGGCCGCCAGCGCCACTTTGGCGAACTTGCGCACCGTGGGTCCCGGGCTGCGAGGCGCGGGCGCTGGCCTGGCAGGCGCGCCGGGCGGGGTGGCCCCGGGGCCCACAGCCACCGACACGCTGAGTAGGAAGCACTCGGCTGGTTCGTAGAGGCGCCCAGCGGCCGCCAGCTCCCTAGCATAGCTGCCCAGTGGGGCCGCGTGCGTGGCCAGTTCGCGCAGCGACAGGTAGGTGGGCGACAGCAGCAGCCCCTCGAGGCCGAAGCGCAGGAAGTTGTCCGCCGAGCCGGGGCTCGGGAAGCCCAGGAAGAGCACGCCGCGGCCGCGGGACAGGAAGCCGACGCGCGCGATGCGCGAGAAGGCGCGGTGCACCGGGCCGCTCTCGCGGCAAAACTGCAGCACGTGGCGGCACACGCTGCCCACGCGGCCGTACACGCAGCGCGCCTTGTGCGCGTCCCAGTCCTCGCGGCGGCACAGGCGCGAGCAGTAGTAGGTGTAGCAGCTGTGGCAGGACTTGAAGTAGAGGCAGGCGTTGAACATGGTCTCGGTGCGCCCGCAGCGCGCGTTGGAGCACGTCATCAGGTCGTCCTCGTCGGCGCTGGGCTCCGGGGAGGCGTCGGCCGCCTGCCCGTGGCCCGCGGGCTCTTCGGCGCTACCTGCGGACGCAGGTGGCGAGCGCGGCGCCAGCGCCGGGGCCCCGGGCCCCGAGGGCCGCGAGTCAAGCAGGCGCCGCAGCTGGCGGCCCAGGCCGTCAGACGCGGGCTCGAGCGCCTGGCCGGCTGGGGACCGCGAGTCGATGACCAGGTCAGTGATGAGCTCGTCCAGCTGTTCGAGGCTGCGCTGGCGGCCAGAGGCGGGGCCGTCCGGGGCTGCAGGCTGAGCTTGGCGGGGTCGGCTCCCCGGCATCTCCCAGCTCCTGGCGGCCGGACGCTCGGCGGCGCGCAGGTCGTTGTCGGTGATGGTGATCTCCGGTGTGACGTACCAGTTTCGGCCGGGGCCCTCCCCCACACGGCCCTTCTCGGACAAAGACGTCTCGGACAAGGACAGCGCTGCGTAGCGTCGGGGCGAGGTGGACAGGTTCACGACGACGGGCGGGCGCCGGCCTTCGGGGGACGTGCCCCGCGGCTCCTGCGCCTCGTGGCCCAGCAGGTTCTCGTAGCTACGGCCACGGCCCAAGGGGTCTTCGCGGCGCGGCCCTGGTGCCAGGATGTTGTCCCAGGAGCGCGAGTAGTGGCGGCTGTCGGTCGCTAGCCGGGGTGGACTGGTGCCCGTACCGCCGTGCCAGGAAGCGGGCAGCGGGCCGGGGCCTGGGGGGGGCGCCACCTGCAGGGTGCGGTAAGGCCGCGGGCCCCAGTCGCCCCAGGCTGGGCTGCCTCGCGGGTGTGGGTAAGTCCGCGTCAGGGCTTCTCGATTGCGGTACCGCCCGAAGTCCTCAGTGTAAAACACGCGGGCGGCGGGGCGGGCTCGAGGCTCCTCGGGGGCATAACGCGGGCCGCAGGGCAGGCCGTAGGCGCGGGGGGCCTCCCCGTAGTAGGAGCGGGAGGGTGGTTCCTGGACCGGGAAGGTGCGAACTTCCCCCGCGTAGAAGCCGCTCCCGCTTCTTGGACTGGGCCCCGGGGGCTCTTCGGGCAGAAAGGGTCTGGGATAGTAGCCGTCGAAGGGCGGGCCAGGGCTGGCCATGAAGCCCCCAGGGTGGCCCTCGGGTTCCTCCGTGTAGAAGAACTGGGTGGGCCCCGGCGGGGTGGTGAAGGGCACACTCCGGCGCTCCGCATAGTCCCGGGGCCCAGGGAGCGGCCCGTCGCAGTACAGCGCCCGGGGGTCGGTGCAGTACGAGTCACTGGGGGTGGGGGTGCGCGAGAGAGCCACGTGTCGAGGCCCGGGCACCGTGAGGCCGTGGAGCTGCGGGGTGGCACGGGGCCAGGGCGCGGTCTCGGGGGGCCCGCAGGGCCGCGAGCCCCGGGCGGCGTGCTGCAGCACCGCTTCGTCCGGCTTGATGTCCAGGCGGCAGCGGACGTGAGGGGCGGGCCCCGCGGGTGGCTCGGCTGGCGCGCAGCGGTTGGCTGCAGCACAGAGGGGCGCGATGCGGCCAGGGCCGCCCCGCTGCGGCTGTAGCTTGATGGGGTGCAGCTCGTTGGCGAGCGCGCGCAGCGCGGGGTACGCGGGCTCCCGGCGGGGCGACGCGTCGGCCCGCGCGGTTCGCTGCGTTTCTCGGCCTCGGCGCGGCAGCACGGGTGGTGAGGCGGGCGCGGGCGCCAGGCTCGGGGGCGCGCGCGGGGCGCTCTTGGAGCGGGCGCGGCGCCGGGTCTCGCCGTCGCGGGCTCGGGCGCGCGGCGCGGCGGGCTCCGGGGGGGCCGCCTCAGGGCGGGCCTCCATGGCCACCCCGTCCAGCGCCTCCAGGAAATCGAAGCTTCGACAGTGGCGCTTATTGAAAGGCGCGGGCGCTGCAGGCCGGGCCATGGGGCGCTCACATGGCGGGGGCCTCGACACGGGCCCCGGGGCCGCCACCTTGATGTCCTGGTACACGGTCGACACCAGCAGATCCGGCGGGTCGGTGCGGGTCATCTTAAAAGAAGTCTCCAGGCGTCAGCTCACTCGGCCTTTCGGGGCTTTCGCCCTGAGGGGAGACGCGGGTCAGGGCGGCCCCTCTGCAGCCCAGGCCCTGCTAACCCCCTGCGCTGGCCCGGCTTACCTGGGGCACGGCCCGGGAGGCAGCCAAGGCCTGCGGCCACAGGCCTGTGTTCCATGCCGGCGTCCCAGCCGCCTGCAGGGGGCGCCCAGCTGTCCAGCCACTCAGGTCCTGCCGCCTCCTCCACACCATCCTTTCCGGCCACTTTCTGCTGGGAGGAGGTGGGTGACCAGAAAGGGGCCATTGCAGCGGTCCTTGAGCTCCTGTGCTCACTAGTGACCACTGGCAGGTTGGGGTAGACCCCCTTTTCAGGGACAGGCCAGCAGTGGGGTCGGAAGAGAGTGCCCCCGGACCACCCGACTGGTGCCCACAGGTGGGATAACTGTGTGCTCGCTGGGGGCCTTCACAGACTGCTTTAAGGTGCTGGCTCCTATAAAGCAGGTGATGAAGCCCCCTCCTAATGCCTGGTGCAGAGCAATCCCCCCATGCTGCAGTCTGAAGCCCCTGCCCCCAGCCTTAAGCAACCGTAACCAGCCTCCTGTACCCCCCGCCCACCCCAACTGGCAAGGCTGGACATGCAGCAGTCCTCCAGCGCTGTGTCAAGGCCCCGCGCAGAGGCCCCTGCGGGCCCTGAAGTGGCCCTGTCAGGCTCAGGCGTGGCATGGAGGCTCACGGGCTTGCTGCCCTGCCCTCAGTCTCCATGTGGCCCTGGCCACGGCCATGCTTCTGGGGCTCACACCTGGGCCCCAAAGCTCCCCGTGCTTTGCAGGAACCGCCTCTGACTCTCCCCCTTTTTGGAGTGGTTGAACCCTACCAAGCTCTTTGGGGCTGTCATGACAGGCCGGGAGAGCGACCCCTCCATCTCTGCAGCGAGCGCACAGCAGCAGAAACCAGGCCCTGGCTGCTGGACCACGTGCGGGTGTGTGAGCTCAAGGAGCTCAAGGCTGCCTCCAGGTCCCTGAGCAGCGCAGCAGGCCAGGAGGCCGCCAGCAGGGGAGGCAGGGCGGTGGGTGGATCGAGCCCCTGCCACCCGCAGGTCTCAGGCAGGCCCTCCCCACAGCATCACGGGAGAGCTCCATGGAAACCTGAGGCTCCATGCCCCCGCATGCAGGCTGAGCTGGGGTCCACCCCTCTGTACCAGGCCCACGTTCAGACTTGGGCCAACGGCCTCTCTGGGTGCTCAGTCTGGAGAGGCTAGGGGTGGAGGAGAGGTGGCTCAGACAGTGGTACAGGGTCTCCACCTCCTCACAGGCTGGGGGAGCATGCTCCAAGGTGAGCCTGGAGAAGCAGGGAGCTGGGCGCTCACCTGGCAGGACCTCTGGTCTGGCTGACCCTGTGTCCCTGGTGTGCCAGGGCTTTCCTGCCAGCAGAGCTGCCCCCCTGGGGGTCAGGGCCACCAGGCCCTGTGCTTGTCCCCATCTCAGCCCCCCCCCAACCTGTCCCTGGTTTGCAGGCCCATCCCCCTCCCATCCTGAAGCCAGGCCAGGACTGGGGGCTGGATGACAGGGTATGAGGCTCCGCCCCAGGGAGGTGACAGTCCGGCCTTGGCGCTGCCGCGGCCCTGAGGAGCCAGACTGGGCGACACCCCTTCCCTTGAGGATGGGACGGTCCGCCCCCACCGGGGTCCCAGGCCTAAGGAGCCCGGCGGGTGGCCCTCCCCGGCTCGCAGCCCGGCCCAGCCCCGAGCCCCGGGGTGTCCAAGGCGCAGCGTCCCGGTCCTCGTGGGCGCCGCACTCACGGAAGATCCGCGGGGCAGCGGCCTGGACCCCTTACCTGGGCGGTGCTCCCGCACCGCGCCCGGCGATCTGCGCAGGCCCGCGCGCACTCCGCCGTCCCCCGCGCCGCCGCGGCCCCGGCACCGGCAGAAGCTTCGAGGCAGCGGCGTGAGGCTGCCGGGCCGCTCGGTGCTGCCCCCGATGGCGGCCGGCGGGACTGCACTTAAAGGGACCGCGCGATGGGCCGGGGACCTGCGTGGCGCGCCGGCTCCTGCTTGGGGCCGAGCTGGGTGCGCAGTGAGGGCTCTTTGCGCCCTCAAGGTACAGGCCTGGGGTCCAGCGAGAAGACCTCGGGCCGAGGAGCACCTGGCCAACCCTGCCCGCCCCCACCTCCCGGACACCTGCTGGAGGGCAGCTGGCAGCCTGGCCGGCCTTGGAGCACCGGCCTTGGAGGCGGCCCAAGTCTTGGCCGCACTGTGGACAGCTCCCAGGATTCAGGCCTGCGGCCGGCCTAGGCAGGAGCAGATGGGCAGCCCCACGCCCTGCTGGCCTCTGTGCTCCAGGCCTGTCTTCACCAAGCCCTCCCCAGGCACGTGGGCACCCCCAAGGGCCCTGCTGCGCCCCCCCATCCCCGGCTGTGCGGTCTCCCCAGGAAGACAGGCTCCTCTGCCCCTGTGTCGTCCAGCGTCCAGGCAGAAGGCCCCACTGCCCTGGTAAGGTGTGCGCACCCCAGAACTGCATTATGACCCCCCCACCCCAGCCCCTCACACGAAGCTGAACCAGGGAACAGCCCAGGCTGGCAGATGGGCAGGGCGCTGGTGCCTGTGGCTCCCAAGGGCAAGGTCGGCCATGTTCCAGGCCTGTCAGCTGAGGGGCTCTTGGGCCATTTCCAGGTCAGTCTGGTTCTTATGCTAGTGGGCACTACAAGGATAGCCAGCCTCACAAACTGGGTTACAGGTAGCCCTTATGGGTCAGTGTGGTGCCTAGCCCCCGCCCAGTCATGGCTGGCCATCTGCGTCCTGGGTGTGGGACTCTAGGCACCTGAATTAGGGAGAGGGCTGCCTGCCCCCCAGCCCCTCTTTGGCCTCAGACGGCGCTCTGTACGCCTTTGGAAGGGGCAGGTCTCGGGCCACTGTGGGTGGCTCAGGGCCCTGCTGACGGCCAGAGCCTGCAGGGCTGAGGTCAGTGCCAGGTGGGAGCAGCGGTGTACGGCCACCCTCAAGGGGTGGGACCAGGACTGCAGAGGGCAGCCTGGATGGGGCACGGTGCAAGTGGGGCTGGGCCTGCCTGAAAGTTTCCTACCCCCTTCTCACCTCGCGGGGAGAAGGGCCCCATGGCCTGTAGGCAGGGAGCCCGGGCCCTTCCTGCCCACCCACGCTGACCTGGGCAGGGCCCCTGGCAGCAGCAGCACACACAGACGCAGTAAAACAGGAGAGCTTTATGGTCCAAGTGGTACGGAAGGACAGTGAGGGACACGAGTGTTGAGGGCCTCCTGCTCGACCCGCGCATGCCCGAGCTCAGGTGCAAAGCCAGACGCCGTGCCTGGAAAGAGCCGCCCCCGCAGGGGCGCCAGCACTGCCTGGCCTTGGCGTGCAGGGGTCCTGGGGTCCCGGGTCGGAGTTCTGCAGCGCCGGCCAAGCCGCAGCTGCAGCGGGAAGCGGGGACAGCCCGCATGCGGCAAGTTAGGTTAAGTGCGTGCGGCGGGCCGGGGGCGAGCAGGGGCCGGCAGGGACGCAACCCCACTGTAAACAGCCTCACGGGCCTCCTCGGCCTGTCCCATCCCTGAGAAGCGCTGGGGGCCGGCTGCCCGCCGCCCCTCCCTGCAGGGCAGGCCCAGACCCCCGCGCACTGGGCGCCCGCGTTCCGCGGGGCGGGGCCTAGAGCGCCTCGTAGTCGCCGCCGCCGCGGAGGGGGCCGCCGGGCGCGCCGCCGCCCAGGAAGGCCTCCAGCTCGTCCAGGGCTGTCCTCTGCGGGCCCCGGGGCCGCCGCCGCCGCTCGTCCCTGCCCTTGTCGTCTGCCCGCTCCCGACTCTTCTTATGCTTGCTCCTCTTCTTTGCCGCCTTGTCTTCCTCCTGCAGGGGCACACCGCGGTGTCAGGGCGGCTAGGCGAGCGGGGCCGCCCCAGGGCGCACGGGGGCTCGGGTACCTCTCTGCCCTTCTTCTTCTTCTTTTTCTTCTCCTTCGCGGGGGGCCTGCCCTCCTTATCTGCAGAGGAGAGGCGGCATCAGTGTCCCGGGCCGAGGCCAGGCCCACCCTGGGCCGGGCACGGGACGGCAGCTTGGGTTAAGCCGGGGGTGGGCAGGTCCCGTCTGAGCAGGGGTCCCTGGGTCCTCAGTGTGAGCACAGCCGAGAGCCAGCACCCAGCCCTGCGGCCTCTGCCCTGGCCGCTCCTGCAGACAGATGTCCTTTCCTCTCTGCTCTGGGGACGAGGGAGGCCCCAGGTGGGTTTCTAGGCTCCATGGGCCCAGAGACTGGGACGCCGCCGAGCGGTAGCAAGAGACGGTGAGTCCCCACGGGCCCAGAGACCAGGCCCTCTCTCTGTGGAAGGCCAGGAAGGCAGGGCGGAACCACGGCCCGAAAGCGCTCCAGCCCACTGCCCATGCCTACAAAGACCTCCCGTATGGCCGCAGGTCAGGTGCCTGAGGAGCTGGGAGGCGGTCAGAGAACGGCGGGGCCACGCATAGTGCGGCTGGTGCCCCGTGAGGGCCTGCTGCGGCCCCCTTGCCCCCGGGTTCAGGGCGGGGACAAGGTCAGCTGGCGCCTGGCAGGAGGGGGCAGGTCCAGCGCGGCTACCTTGCTCACTGCTATCTCCGCGGCCCGCCTCTTCCAGCCCCAGCCCAAAGAGGTCAGCATCGTCCTTCAATCTGAAGGAGGGGACCAGGGGCTTGGGGGGCGCGGGTGGCTGCACGGGGCCAGAGTCCTCATCAGTCAGGTCCGAGAGGTCCTCTCGCACGGGGAACTCGCCCTGGACAGGGAGCAGGCGGGTCAGCCGCAGAACCCCCCATACCCCCCTGGCTGTCATTCGGCCCCCAGGGGCTCCCGTTAACCCCTGGGGCCAGGGCCCCCCCAGCCCGTGTGTGGCAGCTGTGACGCGGCAGTCCCCCAGCCGTCCCCAGAGCAGGGTCAGCCAAACCTGTCGCACACGGTGCCCCGAGGGGCAACCCTGCAGTCCCCACAGACCTGACCATGCCCTGGGAGCCCCCACTTCTCATGTGGCACGTCCACCGCACGCCCCCCCCCCCCCAGTTGCCCTGGCTCGCAGGCAGCAGGGGCGCCAGGCTGGTCCTCACCGCTCTCCGCTGAGCATCTGAGTCGCTCTCAAAGTCCGGGTCGTCCATGACGAAGGACAGCATCTGGGTGGCGATGGGCCCCTCGGCGTCGCTCTCTGACGACACTGGCTTGTCCATGCCCTCCTCCAGCCCGCCAGAGGGGCCCTTGGGGCGGGGCTTGGTGCTGCCTGGCTGGCGGGGCTCTTGCTCCCCAGGAGCCGTGTCCCGGGGCGGCCCTGAGGCCTTTGTGGAAGATCTGGGGACACCGAGGAGCGTCAGGGAGCTGAGGCCACCTTCTGCCTTCCCTCCCCTGGGGCCCCGCACCTCTTCTCTTCCGCCAACACACCTCTTGGTCTCTGACTCAGGGCACTTCTGGGGGACCAGGACTTCGGCCTTGGGGTGCCCTGCCCCCTCCTCTGCCTCCTCCTCGCTGGACAGAGTGATGTCCTTGCTGGGGACGGGGCCCGTGGGTGGCAGGGGCCTGCTGAGAGGCTTATCTTCAAGGTCCACGTCGTCCTGGAAGCCTGCCACCATCGGGTTCCCTGCCGGGGTCTCCCCATCGCTGCAGGGAGGGCAGGGCAGTCAGAGGTCATGATGAGGTCCCAGAGTACCCACTCTGCCCTCCAGGCTTGGGCCTGCTCCGCCCTGTGTGGGCATGGCTGAGGGGCACTGGCTGCCAGGGGAGCCTGGAGGCGGCCCTGTGGCAGGGGGGGGGCACACATGTGAGAAAGACAGGGGTAGGGGGTGGGTCTGAAGGGGACGGGGTGCTGGGAAGAGTGCACGGAGGGGCTGCAGGCGGCCACAAGCCTGAGCCTCCCCTGCGCACCTGCCCTGCCCCTGGGGAGAAGCACACAGTGGCTCTTTGGCCCCAGGCTCCGTCCACCAGGCCCAGCCTGTGCTCTCAAGCAGCAGCAGCCCAGGGTCAGGCAAGGGGGCAGCCTGCTGAGTCGCGAGCCAAGGAGTCAGGCTGTGGCCTGAAGCTGCTCTCTTCCTCCTCTGCACACCTCTGCTGTCCCAGCACCCAGATGTGGACGGGTGTGTGTTCCGAGTCCACGCCTGATGGGCAGAGGGCCAGGCTGAGGACGACCCCAGCTGCCCGTTGCCTCCGGGCCTGCCCTCACCTGTCGCTGTCCAGGGGGGCCCTGGCTCCCAGTCTCTTTTCGTCCTTGGCGGGGGCCATGTCCTCCAGGAAGCTGCGGTCCAGGCTGTCTTCAGGAATGAAGTCCTCCACGTTCTGGACTTTTGCGGAGGCCTCTGCAGCTGGGGCCGGCTCTGGGGACAGCGGGTGCCAGCTTTCGCTCAGTGACTCCCCCCACGTGCTGGGCCGAGTGGGGTGGTGTGGCTGGGCTGTGGGGCCACTTGCCCAGGATGGGGGACCTTGTTCCTCCCAGGGCTGCTCCCCCTCGGGAACTCGGCCTGCCTCCAGGGCCCCCCTAGGGTGAGGTCCTCCCTGGGGTTGGGGTCGTCCGTGATGGTGAGGCCTACTCGGGGGTGGGGCCTACCTGGGGCCGGGGGTGCGGCCTCTGTGGCGGGGGAGGCCCCGAACAGCCGAGCGATGATGCTGCGTCGGGG
>SJYG01001167.1:231343-260528 GCA_006410535.1 Litocranius walleri
TGGCGGGGGCGGGGCTTCAGCGGGGGCAGGGGGCGCTGGCTGGGGCGTGCTGGGGCTGGAGCTCCCGGTGGACACTGTGCTCGGAGGCACCACGGGGGACTGGGAGCCGGAGGACGGGCTCTGCCCGCTGGCGGTCAGCGGGGACGCGTGGCCACGGCTGCGCGCCTCCATCATCTCCAGGAAGCTGCGGGAACGGGCCATGTGAGCACCGCCTGCCCCGGGTGTGCGCACTGCCTGCCCTGACATGGCCCTCCCCGTGTGTGTGTGTGCTCCGCCCGCCCCGTGCGGGGACACGGGGTCCTGGGCACCACTTCCCCCTGACTGAGGACGCCAGCGGCACAGAAGCCTGAGCAGGGCCTTCCTCTGGGGGGTCAAACTTTCAAACAGAAGGTGTGCAATGGAGAGCCGGCGTCCTCGCCTCCAGGCTGGCGTGTGGAGACGGGTCTTGGCAGGGGCTGAGGTGGGGTCTGCCCCCCGACCTTGGCGGTCCCCTAGCGGCTCAGGGCAAGTCGCAGGGACACCACTGCTGAGTCCTCCGGGTGCCGCCTTCTCCAGGGACCGTCCAGGAGGCTGGCAGGGGGTGGGCACCAAGGGGGGGAGCTCCAGCTGCCACCTCCCCAGGGAACCTGGTGCCCACGTTCGGTTGGGGACCTTGTGGGGGCGGGGTGGGCGTCTGCAGCAAGGCCAGCCTGACAGGGTGGGTGAAAGCACCCCCACCCTGATGACCCCTGCCGCCCCCTCTCACTGTGTCAGAACCAGTGGCTGGATCTGCCTCCAGGGAGGCCCCAAAGTCCCTCCCTGAGGTCCTGGGGGGGGCAAGGAGATGAAGGTCCCGCCCGAGGGACAGCGGCTGCCCCGCTCCTAGAACACCCAGCAGAGCACAGGACATGGTTTAGGGGGAATTTGGGGCCAGGACTTCCCCAAAGAGATGTACCCACCCCAGGAGTTAACCTGATCCTCAGGCAAACGGGGCTGCCACACGCTCTGGGCACCCACGACCCACCCTGTTGCGGGTCAGAGGAGTGCCCGCCAGGCCTGCTCCCCACGGGTCACCCATCCCACTGGACTCGCTCGGACAACACCCCTCCCTCTGCTATCAGGGGCCAGGAGGCTTGGGTTCCCCTCCTGCGCCCTCCCAGGGGCAAGGAGCTGTCTCCACGGGTGTCACCCGGGAACACCGACATCAAAATGGGAACGGGGCCTCGGCTGGCAAACGGCCGCCGGGCGTGCAGGGGCCGGGGGTGGACACGGGGCCGGTCAGCGACACCTCGGGCTGCACACTAGGTGGCCAGCAGCTCGGCCAGTCTGGACAGAGGCAATGGGGGCCAGGCAGCTGGTGCCCACAGCCGCACCGGGCCTGAACAGCCCTGCCCTCGGCCCCGAGACAGGCGGCCACTCCATGCGCCCATCACACCCAGCGAGGCAGGCCCAGCCGGAAGTGCTCAGCGGGCGGGGCGGCAGAGCCCGTGCACCCCACCTCCCACCCCAGGGAGGCTGGGAAAGAGCCGTTGTCTCGTCTGCTTCCCAGGAAGGGCTGAGGCCTGACTGCAGCAAGGCCCAGGGCCCGTGCCAACTCAGAGCTGACGTGCCCCGGTCTTTCCGAGCCGCAGCTCCTCGTGCAGACACGCCTACATGGCGGGAGGCGCGCACAGCGCACATGCCGCCCGCCAGGCGCAGAGCCGGGCTGGGACGGCCTGACCGCCCGCGCCAGCCCCCCTGCAGAGCGCGCCGCGGGCCTGAGCGCGAGCGCGGCCGGCCGCACGCACATGCCGTAGTTCTGGTCCTCCGTCTCCTGCTGCACGGACAGCTCCTCCAGCGTGGCGTCTATGTCCAGCTGGTTTGTCTCCAGCTGCCGCAGCAGCGTCTCCCTCTGCAGACAGGAAGCAGGAGGCTGAGCCGGGGCCGTCCCGGGGTGTTCGACAGCCCCTCGGCCTGGCGGCTCCGATGGGCAAGGCCGCCGCGGAGCCGGGAGCCTGCAAGGCCGCACCCAGGGGCCGGTGAGATGCCTCGGTGGCTCCGTGAGGCTTGAGGGTCAGAGGTCGCGAGACAGCGCCCCATTCACACAGGTGCCCTGAGGTTCGAGAAGCTCCAGCACTTGCTGAGACACGCGCTTCCTGCCAGCCCGGTGCTCCGCGGCAGGGCAGCTCCCACCTTCCGCTCTGCCCACCCGCGCCCTTCAGATCATGCTGGGGGTGTTTCCCTGCGACTCCGTGCACGCTGCGCTCTGACAGGAAGCTCAAGGCACCCCTAAGGGTGACGCAGATCAACCCCCAAGGTCCCCAGGGAAAGGGCAGGTGAAGGGCAAGTGCCCGCATCCTGGCCTTCAGAGGCCTTGTCTCTTCAGAAGGCGAGAGGGGAGGAAAGACAGCTGCTCTCGCTGGTGAGCCCTGCGCCCTTTCAGAGGAAGGGAGAGGCCTCTGCGGCGGCGAGAGCCACAGGCCAGCACCCCAGGGACGGCCCATAGGGTGCTGTGTGTCTGCGCTCAGCGATGAGGGCGGTCACCTCCCGGGTCTCGCCTTGAAAGCCGATCGCTTGTCTAAGGTCAGACACTGAGGCAGACACGCCTCAAGGGCCACTGCAGCCTGCAGAGCTGTGACCCCGACGTGTGGGGCTACCGTTGGGGCGGGGCGGGGGCGAGCTGAGCCAGGCACAGAAAGCCTCTGCCTTTTCTGTAAATCTAAGAGCATCCCCCAACAAAAGGAGAGCGAGACTCCAGGGAGGGCGGCCGGCCAGGTGGGGAGAGCGGGGCACCCATGAGGGCTGGTCACTGCCGCAGGCCGCGGCACCAAGCAGGACCCGCACAGACACAGGGGGAAGGCCCAGCCTTCCCCTCGGGCGGCCCCAGCCCTGGCCCTGCAGGCGGCGCTCACCTGAAGCTGCAGGAAGGGGATGTTGAAGAACCTGTGCAGGTACTTGAGGCCGAAGCTGTTCTTCATGGAGGACTCAGCGTAGCGGAAGTAAGAGGACCCCGGAGGCCTGTGTGCAGGAGAGCAGAGATGGAGAGCCTGAGGCGGCCGGGCAGCGGCACAGGCCCTCTGGGCGAGGACGCGCCCAGGCCAGGCCGTCCTGGGGTCAGTGCCCTGGGGCGCTGGGTCGGCCAGCAGGTGATGGGCCCACCTTCCCAGGTGGAGACGTGAGGTTCAGACGGCTCCGCTCGGCAGGGCGCCCTCTGGTGGCCGCCCAGACCAGGCCGCTGGGGCCGCAGGGCCCTGCAGGGCCTCTCTGTGCACCCCACCCGTGCTGGCCCCAGGGACGGGGGCGACATTCCCGCCGAATGCTGGGGCTGTTTGGTCCTGACCCTGCCCAAGTCAGTCTCCAGGAGGGCTGGGGGCCCTGCAGCTGGGGGGGTGGCCAGGGCTCAGGCAGGGGCGGTGCAGCAGGCCTATCCAGGGGGACAGGAGCATCCTGGTGGGGGGGCATGGGCATGTCTGGGGGCAGGCGTGGGCCCACCTGTCCAGGCGGTCGAGGACGTCACGCACATCGTCGGGCAGGATGACGCGGTGCTCGCCCATGTCACGGTAGTTCCCCAGCACGCACACGGGCACGTGCATCGGCACTTTGGGCAGCTCCCGCAGGATGTAGTTGAAGGTCCTCGGGGGCACATGAGGGGGGAAGACGCCTGCCTGAGACTCCATCCAGGGGTGTGGGAGCGGCATCAGAGGACCCCCAGGGTGCACACCACACACCCCGCAAGCCACCCCGAGGGGTTGCCCTGTACCCACGTGGCCCCAGACCCGTCCACACCCCCTGCTGGCACCATGTGCCCAGGCTGGTTTTGGTGGGGTGGGGCCCTGGCTGTCCTGGCATGGGGCCCACGCTCCTGTCTCCTGAGTGGTGAGCAAGGACGTGCGCCCCCGCCCAGATCCAGGGAGCTCTGACCAGGAGCCCGCCGCCTCTGGCCGCCACATGCACGCTCTGTGCAGAGCCACCTGACTGGAAGCACTGGCATGCCCCAGTGCCCCCTCCTGGGCACGGCGACAGCGCCCGGCGCTACAGGAGCCAAGCAGAGCCATGCTCCTGGCGCTCTGGGTCCGTGAACCCCCCCAACCCGCACCGGGTCTCCTGGGTGGGCTCAGCCTCCCTGCCGCCCCCACCCCGGCCGGCAGCCTGAGGTGCAGGGGTGTCTGTCCAGCCCGCCGCCCGGCTCCCCATGCCACAGTCAGGCACTTCAGCAGCAGTGACGGGGCACATGAGGCCCGCGGGGCTGAGCCAGCAGCCGTGCTGCTCCCAGGAAGGGATGGCACCCTGGCCCTAGGGCGGGACCCGCAGCCCCTGTGCCCGGAGGTGGGGCTGCTACTCCTGCAGGGGGTCCGGCCTCGAGCTCCGGGCATGCAGCTCCCCCTCCTGCTGAGTGCCCTGCTGCCGCTGGCCTGGTGCCCCGTCCTCTGCGGGCACTGAGCCGTCTGTCCCTACAGGGGGGAGGGCAGGTCCCGAGCGCGCTGGCTGAGGCTGGAGTGTGTTGGACCCCAGGCACCCAGGTCACTGACAGGCACACCAGGGTGAGCGGGTGAAGCCTGGGAGACTGTCCAGCCCACACTGGGAAGGGCCGCACCCTGGCAGGTCTCAGCGGTGGCTGCAGGCTGGGCTGCTCCGAGTGTCCCCAGCTGGGCAGCCACCGCAGCCCCCCTCGCCTCCTCTCTGGGCAGCGGGCAGACTCAAGGCCACCAGCCTGGAAAGGCCTCTGGCAAGGCTGGCCCGAGTCATGCGGGGAGGACGCTCCTGTCGGCCACCAGCTCCCCCCCAGGGCCGGGGTCCCGGGCGTCAGGAAGGTGTGGCACTGGGCCACCCCCCATGGGTGGTGCTGTCACAGCTCAGAGCCTAGGGGCAAGGCCCCTCCTACGAGAGCCCACATGGACACGACCCTCGGGGCCGGCGGAGGGTGCCCCCACACCTCTGTCCCTCTTTGCTCACTCATCTTGCTCCTGAGCCTCGGCTGTGATGAGCCACAGTGGTGTGGCCCCCCCAGCAAGCCCAGGAATGTGGGATCTGGGGACCCCAACACAAATGACCACTCGAGGCTGTGCGTCTGAGACGGTGTCTTCAGCAAGGGCCGCACAGCTGGGGGGCGGACGTGTGCCTCTCCGACCCCGGCCTGCCGTCCGGTGCAGACATGAGCACCCCACCCGGCCCACTTCCAGACTCGAGCGCCGAGGCCCCCAGGCGGTGGCGCTCCCAGCCCGAGGCTGGCCCTGGAGCGGCGCTGGGCGCCACAGTGCCCTCGCAGGCCAGCGTCCTCACCACTGCTTGGTGATGTCGAACATCATGACCACCCCGTTGCAGTTCTTGTACACGTCCAGGAACTCCGCGTCCAGGGCCATCTCGGACTCCGCCTGCAGACGGGTAACCAAACCTCAGAGACGGGCCATGACCCACATGTGAGTGCTCACCTCCTTGCGAGGGCTGAATTTGTCTCTTAAACTGAAAAGACATCAGCTGTTTTTGGTTTTTTTGGGAAAAAAAGTCAATGCAAGGCTAACAGGCACAGCCACACGGAGCCTGCCCTCAGACGAGGGTGTGTGCGCTGCCTGCTGGGAGGGTCCTTGCGCCAGGCTCACAGGTGCTGCTGCGGGGACTAGTGAGCTGAAGTGCGTCGCAGACCCAGACAGCCTTCCACAACTCACACCAGGGAAGCTTGTGGTGCTGGGGCAGTACAACGTGCCCGTGAAGGTCAGGGACCTGGGCTGGAGCTGATGGAACCTTCCAGCCCGCTGTCGGACAGGAAGCCGTGAACAGAAGGCCCTCGAAGCTAGCAGAGACCGTCCCAGGTCAGGAGCACTGCCAGTCGTGGGGGGCCCTCGTGGAGCCACAGGCGGCCCACATGTGCCCGGCCACACCCGCGGCGTGCCTGCGCCTTTACGGGCCCAGGCCTCTGTGCCAGGAGCAGAATGTGAGCGGAATGTGAGCAGAGTGTGAGTGGAGCGTGAGCTCTCCTCCACCTGAACACCTCCGAGGCCACCACAGCCCCAGGTGGGGCGCAACAGGGGCCACGGACGTGAGCAGCAGCTGGGGTCAGTCCGCCACCCCATGTGACCCCAGGCTGCACGGGAGTGGCTGCTGCGTCCCTCCAGCGCCAGCAGATGCAGTCCTCGGGAGGGCCGGGCCAGGCGGGCAGAGGGGCTGAAGCGCAGACGCCTGCTCACGACCGCCCTGTGGAGTCGGGGCCGCGCAGAAGGGACCAGCTCACCTCCTGGGGGTCGTTCTCCACCTTCAGGCCGTCACCTCGCTTCTTGCATTTTCCTTAAGGACAGACGGACATAGTCACGGGTAGAGGCGCTGTGCCTGAGGACGGCGTGAGTGGGGTGGCCTCTCCCTGTGCCCCGCCCTGCCCCGCACCCATGGGGCAGCAGAGGTCACTGCACCCGACATCACAGCCGGCACAGAGCCCGGCCTCCGGCCAGCCAGCCTGCTCCTGGAGCCAACAGCGAGCCCGCCCGGGAGCTGGGTCGAGGGGGCAGCAGAGGAGCCGCTCAAGACAGCTGCAGGGTGAAGAGAGCCTGGGAGAGAAAGCAGGCTCACGACGGACACGACTCACCTTTGTCAACCACATCCCAGACTTCCACTTTCACAATGTCATCAGTGGCTGAAACGGGAGAACAGCAGGTCAGCACCCAGCGTCAACCTGCGGCTCTAAAGACAGGCCTTCAGGCCGTGCAGACACCACAGTCCCCCTGGGCGCTGCCCTCAGGGCTCCTGCACTGGCGGCAGGCGCAGCGTCTGGGGCGCTCCTCCCTGGAAGGCGGGCAGCAATCTGGACGGCTGCTCAGGTGACAGGACCCCGGGTCCTAAGGGCACCCCTGGGGCAGGCTCGCGCCCAGCCAGTGCCCTGCACCCCCGGCTGCTGCAGGAGGGCCTGGCCCCAGTGACTCCACAGCTGCTCCCTGGCGGCGGTGTCCAGGGGTCACCAGTCTGGGGTGAGGTCTGGGGCACAGCCCCAGGTGGTTGGGGGGGCTACCCACCTCCCCAGGATCCTGTGGGGAAAGGGGAGAAACATGCGTGCCACCCAGAGGAGGGACAGAGCTTCACCCCGAACTGAGAAGGGGCATCCTGGGGGTGGGGTCTGGTGCAGCCGGGGCAGGGTGACACCGAGCCCGCAAGGCTGCCCAGACGGTGCCTGGCAGGCGCCAGGAGGGAGGCGGAAGGCCTGCCAAGGCCTAGGTGTCCTGCTGCCGGCTCACGGGACCTGTTTTTTCGACGACAGGAAATGTCTAAAATGGCTCCAAGGCCTTTCACTGTCATGATTCCTGAGCACACAGAGCAGCTCCCCTGCCTCCCCGCAGGGTCCCAGCGATCACTGACCCCACGAGGTGGGGGCCCACCATCCTGGTCATGCCCAGGTGCCCACAAGGGGTGCTCTGCCCACCAAGTGATCCTCCCAGCAAACCCCTCCCAGGACCCTGCAAGGGGTGGGGCTTCCCAAGGAAGGACCGAGGAGCCTGCCTGCTGAGGCCAGTGCAAGCTGCGGCTGGAACCGGCCCGGCCGGTCTGCCCTGAAGGCCAGGGCCCAGCCCCTGGCACCAATCCCCAGGTGGACGAGTCTCCCTTGAGAGCGGGGGCTTCAGGGTGACCCCACAGCAGCATGTGCGGTGGCCCAGGGCCGACCCCAGGCTGAGGGGCGGGAGAGCCCCCACTCCCCGCAGGCTGCACCTGCCCAACCCCAGGCTGGGGGCCACAGGAGGAGAGCCCCCTCCCCTGCAGGCCACGCCCACCCGACCCCAGGCTGGGAGCCCCCACCTTTGTAGTTCCAATGGATGCTGGTGACCTGGATCTCCTGTGTGGGGATGTACTCCTCCACGAACCTCTTGCCCTGCAGGCGGAGCCACAGCGCCGTCTTGCCCGTGTTCCTGTCCCCGCGGATCACGATCTTCACTGGGAGAGAGCACAGGCCAGGCAGACAGTCAGAGCAAGGCAGACTCGCGCCCCCACAAGCATCCACACACACTGCTGTGCACACGTCCGTGTGCCCGCGAGCGAGGAACCCTGGGGGAAGAGGCAGCGGGCACAGGCTGGAGGGCGGGCAGCCCTGCTCCCCGCCAGGCCCCGGGGAAGCGGACTGACACCCGGGAGCCTGCACTCAGGAAGGCAGCCTCCGGAACAGGCAGGGCCGCGCGCTCACCTTCGCAGCCCTGCGTGTCGCCGGGCTGCCCTTAACCTGCTTCCCTGCAGCCCTGGCTGGGCGCAGGACCCAGGGCTTCTCACGACCACACGTGGGATGACGGCAGGAAGCCTGGATTCCACTTTGATGCCCAGCCACTATTTAGGAGAGGCGTGCTCACGCACATGCCCAGGAGGACAGGGCAGGCTGGCGACAACGGGGGGAGGGGGGCAAGGTCCCAAGGTGCTGCAGAGGAGTGGGCTTCCTGCCGCCTGCAGAGAAGGCAGGGGCTCGGCCGAAGAGTGTTCCAGACAGCTGGGGAGCTCGGCAGAACCAGCGGGTCGGGTCGGGGTGGAGCTGATGGCCTTGGGTGGGTGGCTGGGCCTCTGGCGGGGGGAAGCTGGGCAGCCTGCAGGGAGGTGCTCTGGAGACCACAGGCCGGGCTGGGGCAGCGTCTCCCCAGCTATGGCTGCGAGCGCCTGGCAGGGCTGGGCCTGCAGACACAGGTGCCGTTTCTCGCCCAGTCATTCTCTAGGGGGCTGTCTTCTAAGTTTCCAACAGAGGGACGTGAAGCCACCGTGACGTGTTTTGCTCCAGGGCTGTGTGGCTGCAGCTGTGTGCTCTTTACCCTTCATGACACTGGTTTTGTCTTTTTAATTAATCTCGCCAGGGGCTCAACAACTTGGCCAGTCATGGGCACACAGCCTGTTTGGCTGGCTGGACGCCTCTGTTGATTCTTCTTAAAAATCTCTTGCTTCTGTTTTTGCCCTTGTCACTTACTTCCTTTTACTTGGGGTTTATCCTGCTCTTTTTCCTGGGTTTTCAAGTTGTATTCTCAGGTTGATGACCACCCCAAGTATGTGGGACATTCGTTATCAGGGAATTACAAATACTTCTTCAACCCGTAAATTACTTAGAGATGTCACGTTTCCGCTCAGAGCTGTGCTTGTTGTTGTTCCTAACCAGTTCTGTTCACTGTGGCCACAGACGTGGTCTTTACGGCACACACTCCCAGCTGTCTGTGGTGACCGCCAGGGTCAGGGATGCGCCTGCGTTTGGGGGTCTGGGTGCAGGCGCCTGCTGCGCCACCGGGTCTTCCACCCACCGGGCCGCTCGTGGGCCCTGCACCCAGTCTCTGCGCCCACGGCTCAGCTTCCCTGTGGCCGATGCTACCCACTGCTGGGTCCCACATCCCCGCTTCCGGCCTCTCTGTGCCACTGTGAGCTGGGCATCTCTTGCGCGTCACACTGCTGGGTCCCACGTCCCCGCCTCCGGCCTCTCTGTACGGCTGTGAGCGGGGCGTCTCTCTTGCGCGTCACACGCCAGAAGGAAAGCAAGCCCGTCTTCCTTCCTACCAAGTCTGCATGCCCACCTTCCCTGGTGGCTGAGTCTCCAGTCCCTGCAGAGGCTCCTTCCCCTTTTTTCTGCCTTTTCATGATGGGCAAGGTTTGTAAATTCCTGTTTTTGCCTGGTATTTACTTGGAAGATTCGCAATTTATTTCTGTTCTTCACTTTCTGACACATACCTTTGCCACAGCAAGTCTGAAGCTAGTGTCCTTGGCTCCCACTCAGACGTCACTCACCTCTGGTCAGCTCGGGGTTGTGTGCTGGCTGTGAGCGTTCTGGCCTCTCCTCCGGTGGCCCCATGGCAGCCAGCCGTGGGGCCTGTTCACCATCTCTGTGCCCTGCAGGCTTCCTGCGTCTCCCGCGGTCGCCGCCTGGAGCGCACAGCCCAGGACTCATCTTGGACAGGAGGGCTGATCGGGCGCATTCCTAGGCCGACTGGGCTTCCCCTCAGCGCCGCCAATGCCAGCGTGTGGTCAGGCTCTCAGCTGTCTCTCTGGAGGCATTCTGTTTGCTCTCTCCCTCTTCACTTTCGCTGTCCTGAGATTTCCACGACGCGTCCAGCTCTGGGGGTGTGAATGCCCCAGCGTCAGGCTTCTCAGTGATCTGTGTGCTCTGTGAGCTCCAGGAGAGCCTGGCCTGCATTTCTCCAGTGGCTGCCTCTCCATCCTGCTCTCTCTTTCTGAGACTCCAGTCGCACGTGTGCAGGTTGTGCAGGCCTGGCTCCATTCTGAGCCTGCATCTCCCTGTCAGTGCAAGCTCCAGCTTCAGCTGGACTATTATGCTGCGTCGCCTGTCGGCCGGCTTCTTGTTTTACTGACCGTGCTTTTTCGTTTCTGGAGGGTCTCTTTGGTTCTTTTTCAAATACAACCTTTCTGTTCTGATTCTTGATATAATTTTACAACCGTTTCCTTCTTTGATATGTTTCCGGTCGCATCACTTCATGGCAAACAGTGGAAACAGTGACAGAGTTTATTTTTGGGGGCGTCAGAATCACTGCAGATAGCGACTGCAGCCATGAAATTAAAAGATGCTTGCTCCTTGGAAGAAAAACTATGACCAACCTAGACAGCGCATTAAAATGCAGAGACATTAATTTGCTGACAAAGGTCTGCTAGTCAAAGCTATGGTTTTTCCAGTAGTCATGTATGGATGTGAGAGTTGGACTATAAGAAGGCTGAGAGCTGAGGAACTGATGCTTTTGAACAGTGGTGTTGGGGAAGACTCTTGAGAATCCCTTGGACTGCAAGGAGATGCAACCAGTCCGTCCTAAAGGAAGTCAGTCCTGAATATTCATTGGAAGGAGTGATGCTGAAGCTCCAATACTTTGGCCACCTGATGCGAAGAACGGACTCATTGGAAAAGACCCTGATGCTGGGAAAGGTTGAAGGCAGGAGGAGAAGGGGACAACGGAGGATGAGATGGCTGGATGGCATCACTGACTCAATGGACATGAGTTTGGGTGAACTCCAGGAGTTGGTGATGGACAGGGAGGCCTGGCGTGCTGTAGTCCATGGGGTTGCAAAGAGTTGGATACAACTGAGCAACTGAACTGAATAACTTTAACATATATTTGTTTTCTATTCTGTTTTGAGAATGAAAAGTCTTAATTTTCTCTCCAACTGAAATCCTTTTAAAATTTAAAATCTATTCTTCAAAAACCTAATTAGAAGAAAGTGTATAATACCAGAAGTGAACAAAAAGACCTGGTTTCATCTGGTTAAAAAAAGTAACTGATCTCTACTTGTAAGTAAAAAAGTCAAATCAATCTTAGAAACTTAGACATCACTCAAATAAACTAAGTGATTCAGTGAAAAACCTTTAATTAAGATTCACCCAAGAAGCAGCAAGAAGCCCTTACCTGAGAAGTGTGTGGACGTTCTCCTGAACAGAACAGCTGGGTTTCTATCCTGTGCCTTTTATTCTAAGGAAAGAACGCTGCAGACACAGGGTCGGCTGAGGGCCACACAATCTCCTTTACTCCCTGATTCTATAGTAATTCACTCAGACTGCCACACACCGCAAGCGAAACAGGGAACCTTTTTTCCAAAATACAGAAGAAAGCTTCCGGTTTATCCTGGATGGGAATGATGCCTTCCCTCTGCAGGAGGCAGGGCTGAAACCAAACGATGCCCTTTGGCGGTGCCACCAGCAGGGGTCGCTGGACAGCTGGCCCCTCCTTCCGGCAGCGCCTCCCAACGCAGCCTCCAGGGCCTCTCTTCGCGGAGCCCCTGGGGTGGGGGATGGCGAGAGGGCCTTGAGGGCCTAAGGCCGCGTCACCCTCTCTTCTTCGGCTTGGCCCCACGCTTCTCTCCCGGCCTCACTGCACTGCGACCCAGCCTCGGCCCTCCTCCGTGGGGCCGGCGCTAACCTTCCGCCCAGCAGTCCCAGCCTCAGCGCTCAGGCCACGTGCTTATGCCCGCTGCCTGCCTTCCACTCCCCCTGGAACGTCAGCCCCGAAACGCAGAGACTGCGGTCTGGGTTTTCACTGATGAACGCGTGGTAAATATCTGCTAAGCAGATGAATGCCAGGGAAGGAAAACCTATGAAAGAAAACGTGGAAGTCCATGGGGTTGCAAAGAGTTGGATACAACTGAGCAACTGAACTGAATAACTTTAACATATATTTGTTTTCTATTCTGTTTTGAGAATGAAAAGTCTTAATTTTCTCTCCAACTGAAATCCTTTTAAAATTTAAAATCTATTCTTCAAAAACCTAATTAGAAGAAAGTGTATAATACCAGAAGTGAACAAAAAGACCTGGTTTCATCTGGTTAAAAAAAGTAACTGATCTCTACTTGTAAGTAAAAAAGTCAAATCAATCTTAGAAACTTAGACATCACTCAAATAAACTAAGTGATTCAGTGAAAAACCTTTAATTAAGATTCACCCAAGAAGCAGCAAGAAGCCCTTACCTGAGAAGTGTGTGGACGTTCTCCTGAACAGAACAGCTGGGTTTCTATCCTGTGCCTTTTATTCTAAGGAAAGAACGCTGCAGACACAGGGTCGGCTGAGGGCCACACAATCTCCTTTACTCCCTGATTCTATAGTAATTCACTCAGACTGCCACACACCGCAAGCGAAACAGGGAACCTTTTTTCCAAAATACAGAAGAAAGCTTCCGGTTTATCCTGGATGGGAATGATGCCTTCCCTCTGCAGGAGGCAGGGCTGAAACCAAACGATGCCCTTTGGCGGTGCCACCAGCAGGGGTCGCTGGACAGCTGGCCCCTCCTTCCGGCAGCGCCTCCCAACGCAGCCTCCAGGGCCTCTCTTCGCGGAGCCCCTGGGGTGGGGGATGGCGAGAGGGCCTTGAGGGCCTAAGGCCGCGTCACCCTCTCTTCTTCGGCTTGGCCCCACGCTTCTCTCCCGGCCTCACTGCACTGCGACCCAGCCTCGGCCCTCCTCCGTGGGGCCGGCGCTAACCTTCCGCCCAGCAGTCCCAGCCTCAGCGCTCAGGCCACGTGCTTATGCCCGCTGCCTGCCTTCCACTCCCCCTGGAACGTCAGCCCCGAAACGCAGAGACTGCGGTCTGGGTTTTCACTGATGAACGCGTGGTAAATATCTGCTAAGCAGATGAATGCCAGGGAAGGAAAACCTATGAAAGAAAACGTGGCGCACGCCACAGGCAGCAAGCGCTTGGGGATCTGCACGTCAGCCCTGCTGGGGCAGGCCACGGTCTGCCAGACACAGCTGTTTATTTCGGAAAGGAAACGCTTTCTTATCCAGTGACCAACCTGTCAAGGCTTTCTTGAGTTCTGGCACTGAAATCTGACTGGCCAGGACTCTGAATGCAGCCCCGAGCGAGGGCACAGGATCCACAAGACCAGTGCGTCCTCAGCCCACCAAACACAGCTGACCGCCCGGGCCCACCAGGGGCAGAAAGGGCAGACAGCTCGGGGAGCACCCTGCCGCCTTACATGCGAATGGCTCTGACCCACAGATACAGTCCGGTGTCTCACCTGGGTTTCGATTCTAAATGTGATGTGTATGCTGGGACTGTGCATGGGAGTCACTTCTCACCACCATAGCAATTTGCATGAAGATGACTTATCTGCTGCAGGAGAACCAAGTTCTAAAGAGCTCTTTACCCATAAAAATCCTGAGTCCATAATTATCATACGACTGGTGTGCTTCCTTAAGTAAGATGTTTTGGAAAATAAATACTAGAAATATTCTTTTCTGCTGACTAATAAAGAAAATAAAAAAGTCTGAAAAGTGCGTATCAGCCCACGCCAGGGGCAGCATCAGCCAGAAGTGCCACGCGGGCACAGGGCTCGGCTTCTCTCAGCCGCTCCACGTTTCACTCACTTTGTTCCACATCAGAATCTGCTACCACGCACCCCCCAATACCTGACGTGGGGGCTCTTCTCTGGAAGGACTCCAGTGCCCTTTCTGCTTCTGACCTACCCCTCAACCGCAACCAGGGGGCATGTCCACCAGGGAGGGCTTTTCAGAAGGTGAACACTTTCCAGGCCAGTTTCCAAAGGAGTAAGATTAAGTTTTAACAAATAACACCATAACTAATAAAATTAAGCAGAGACATTACTTTGTCAATAAAGGTCTGTCTAGTCAAGGCTATGGTTTTTTCCAGTGGTCATGTATGGATGTGAGAGTTGGACTATAAAGAAAGCTGAGAGCCGAAGAACTGACGCTTTTGAACTGTGGTGCTGGAGAAGACTCTTGAGAGTGCCTTGGACTGCAAGGAGATCCAACCAGTCCATTCTAAAGGAGATCAGCCCTGAATATTCATTGGAAAGACTGATGTTGAAGCTGAAGCTCCAATACTTTGGCCACCTGATGCGAAGAGATGACTTATTTGAAAAGACCCTGATGCTGGGAAAGATTGAAGGCGGGAGGAGAAGGGGACGACAGAGGATGAGATGGTTGGATGCCATCACTGACTCAATGGACATGAGTCTGAGTGAACTACAGGAGTTGGTGATGGACAGGGAGGCTCGGCATGTGGGAGTCTATGGGGTTGCAAAGAGTCAGACACGACTGAGGGACTGAACTGAACTGAATAAAATTAAATAACAGGAACGAAATGTGAATTATAAGACGTGTGAAAATGAGGTTTCTTTTAATATTTATTTACTTTTGGCTGTGCCGGTCCTAACTGTGGCCCACAGGCTGTCTTTGCGGCACAGGCCTCTCTCTGGCTGGCGTGTGCGGGCGCACTGGTGGTGGCCGTGGGCTTAGCTGCTCCTGGGAGTGTGGGATCTGAGTTCCCCGACCAGGGGTCGCACCTGTGTCCCCTGCACTGGAAGGTGGAAGCTTAACCCACTGAACCACCAGGGAAGTCCCTCAACATGAGTATTTTGATTCACTGTTCTCTTCTGGGAATGTGAGAGAGTCACACACAAAACTGGGCAGAATACGTGCAAAACGATTCCTCTTTTAAATTCAAAGTCTTACCAGTCAGTTTCTTAATATGGCACATTGTTAACTGAAATAGGGGTCATCACAGAGACTGGCAGGCTCCCCTGAAAGTCGGAAATGGGGGAATGAATGTCCGATATCTTGTAGAAATATACAGAAATACTTCAGAGGGGAAGATTTAGAAGCAGAGAACACCATTAAAACAAACAAAGAAACAACTTCAAATGCCGCTACCGAAAAGAAGCAAGATGGAAAACCTTTAAAGAGGTCAAGAGGGCAGTCAGCGTCTAGGAGCTAAACAATTTTACATAATTTATAGCTGAGGACTGGAAACGATCTGGGCTTTCAGGGCATCGGGTAAATAACTCCTTCCCACAGAAGAGAAGTCTCTGCAGTAACAAGAGTCTGTTCCTTCTGGAGCTCTTCTAAATATATCTCCTACAAATGCTTCTTTTTTAAAAAAGGGGAGCAAGAACGAGCGGCGCAGCTGACACTCTCTCTTCAAACTGAATACCAGTTCAATACCCCGAAGGTCAAACTAGCAGGCCAGCGGAACGCCCCGCTCCGGCCTCCTGCGGTGGCCACACGGCTCGCGGGTGGAGAGCCCGCCACCCTCTAGGCCGGGTCACAGCCCACAGACTCGCCCGCGTTACCTACGAGCCCCTCCCGCGGGGCCGCCCGGGCCGCCCGCTGCGGGCACACGGGACGCAGGCCGGCGGCCCCCGGGCCAGGCTCCCGGGCAGAGACCCGGAGGCCAGGCGGGCGGGCCGCGTCACCTCCGACCCCAGGGAGCGCCCCGGGGCTCCGGCCACCGGGCAGGCACCGGCCCGGGCTCAGCTCGCCGGGCCGCAGCCCGCAAGGCCCCCGGGCGCGACGAGCCCCCGAGCGCTCCCCGGGCGCCCGCCCCGCCCGCCCCGCGCCGGGCCGCACTCACTGTTGTACTGCACCCCCTTGGCGAAGCGCCTCTGCAGCGCCTGGTTCATGGACTGCAGCCCGGCCGGGATGTTCCTGTCGCGGCCCGCCGCCTGCTCCGACCCCACCAGCTTCTTGAGCGCGGAGAACATCTTCCTGCTCCCACGTCCGAGCCCGGTACGGCCCGCGAGCTCAGCGGCGGCGGCGGCGCGGCGCTGGCCGCACCATGTCCCGGGTTCCGGCGGGCGGACGCCGGCCTGCAGGGCGGCTCGGGGGCTCAGCTGCGGAGGCCCCGCTCCGGCCCCCACGGCCCCCGGCGCGGCCGCTCGGTGCTCGTCAGCGCCGCCATCTTGGCGCCGGCTCAGCGCGGCGTGCGCCTACGGGGCGCGGCGAGGGTCACGGGAGTGCGGCGCGCGGGGCGTGCGGCTACGGGGCGCCGCGAGGGTCACGGGAGTGCGGCGCGCGAAGTGCGCGGCTACGGAGCGCCGCGAGGGTCACGGGAGGGCGGCGCGGCGCAGGCAAAGGGCCTCAGACTCTGCAGTCCCGCCTTACGAGTTTGTTCCCGGATTTCAGCTCAGTCCGGATCCCCGTCCGCGCCCCGGCCTGGACCCCCCTACTCACCCTCGCCCCTGAACCCCAGAGCCCAGACCCACACCGAGCATCCCACTTCCCTGCACACTTCCCCACGTGATGCCCCGCACTCGAGTCCCCTCGGCGCCCCGAAGTCCTGGAAAAATGTTTATTTGTGTAACCAATGCAAGCGCGGGGGCGGGGGGCGGGGCAGGGCGGCCTCCTCCTCCCCTCACTTCTTCTTCTTCTTGGCCACCTTGAGCTTCTCCTCGATCAGCCGCTGACCCTGCCTCTTGATCTCGGCCCGCGAGGGCACGTAACTGTGGTCCACGTCGGCGAACTGGAAGGTCTCTGCAAGGAAGGAGGAGGAGGGCAGCTGCGCCCGTAGCCCCTCTGCCCCGCCTGCGTCCCCAGATCCTGGGCTGTCCTCCAGCGCCCTTTCACGGCAGGGCCCGTTGTACCAACGACGTGTATTTCTTACTCTCTGTCTGGCGTTTGGGGTCTCACACACCCGGGGAGAGAAACAGCCCACGGTTCCCCCAGTCCTTCCAGAGCCCACACTCGACCGCTAATATCTACCCTATACGCCAAGCCTGAATCCCTCAGGGCCAGGTGCCAGACAAGAGGGAGACAGCCCCGAGGCCCCAAACGCGCCAGAATTATTAGAATGGGAGGGTCTTCGGCTCTGTACCCTGCCCTGCCCTTCCCACACAGATCGGCGTAGGGGCCCTGGCCTAGGCCCCCCTGCCTGCCTACTGGCACTGGTGCCTTGCCATCACCTCCATCGGTTAAAATCCCGTGGGTGCAGCTGACGTGGCCTCCCCATTGCTTTAGCCCCCCCTGTCCCTCCAGGCCACCCTGGTCAGATGCAGCAAGTGCCACCCCTAGCCCCTGCCTCCGCACAGCTCAGGCTGGCCACCTGCCCCGCCTCCCCTCCAGCTGCTGGGCCTCCTGTACCTATGACGTCCTCCTCTGTCTCCTCAAAGCTGATCCTGGTGTTCTGCTTCTCCTTCAGGGTGGAGGACTCCAGCACATCACTCACCTTGGTGTTGACCTGCAGGGCATGGGGTCGGTGAGCCTTGGGGCAGGTGGGGTGTGCAGGCACCCCTGGCCCAGGGCTACCTCCTCCATCCCGGCCAGCGTCTGCACTCGGTCAGCCAGGTACAGCAGCCTCCCCTCACAGTACGCCAGCTTGCTGTGCATGTCCAGGGCGGTCAAGGGCGCTGCTTCCTTCTGTAGCGGGGAGGAACCAGTTGTCTCGCCCTGGCCCCTCCCGGCGGCCCTCTGTGCTGAGGGCTCCTCCTGGCCCGCTGGTACCTGGCCTGTGGGCAGGGGGACGCCGGTCAGGCGGATGCAGAGGTTGTCGATGCCGGTCTGGATGGTCAGCAGCAGCTGCTGGCTCCTGGTCATCTCGCTGTGAGCCAGCTGCAGCCGCTCTTCCTCCTCCTTCAGCATGTCGTTCATCTTCTTCTCAACAGACTTAAAGCTGTTGAGGATGAGGGTGGGAGGTGGCAGACCGAGGGCGCAGCGGCGGGGTCCTGAGCGACTGCTGTCCTAATTCGGGCTCAAGAGCTAAGACGTGGGCATGGGGGGCACCCTTGCCAGGCCCTGAGGCAGCGGGCCTGCTCAGCCCCAGGCCTGGTGCCAGCCACCAGGCTATCAGTGCGGAGAGAGGCGGGACCGCCCGCGTACCTGACGGAGCTGGGCGTCCGGCGGAACTTGAGCGTGGCCTCCTCTATCTCCAGCTTCTTCATCAAGGCCTCCAGCTGCGCCCGCCTCTCCTCACAGTCCTCCTTCTGCAGCTCCAGGTCCTCCTCCGTGCCCTTCTGAGCCAGGAACCGGCCGGCAATGTCCTGGCAGGGCCAGTGGGGTGAGCAGCAGCTGTGGGCCAGGAGGCAGCTGGTTCTTCCAGCCCCCGGTGGTCAGTAGTGTCGACCACAGTGGTGTGCCGAGGGCCCATGAGGCCCTCGGTGTGTGTTCTTGCATGCCACCCTCACGACAGGCAGAGCGGGCAGACGACCCCAATGAAGAGCCAGAGAGACCACCGCCAAGAGACCGAGTGCCTCCGAGTCGCTTGTCCAAGGGTGGACAAGCTTATGTCAGGACCACGGACAGGAGCTCAAGGTTTACTAATAGTAATCCCAGAGCGGATTAAAGTAAAAGGGGGGTTAGGTGGAGAGGCAGCTGCTGTTGGTTTGGGAAGGGGAAGGAGTCGGAGGTGGAGGCCACCCCCTCAGGGTTTGATCCTCAACTTCCCGTGGGCTCTGTGCGACCCTGGACCACAGCTCAGGTTTGCTGGCTGCGTCCCAGGAGGCCCTCCACTCTGATCTGCGGGTGGCTGCTTTGTGTGTCCATTCATGCACAGGTGTCCGCAGGGCCTGGCCGGGCTCAGCCGGGCCTTGGGCTGGGGATGGGCCCCTCCCCCTGCCCCTCTGCCCACACCCAGGAGTCAGTGGGCAGTACCCAGAGGTGGGAGCACTGCGCGGCGGTCTTGACCTTCTCCACCAGAGCAGTCACATTCGCCTGGTATTCAACATCAGCCTTGGAGGCCTCTCTCTTCCTCACTGGGTGCAGCAGAGAGGAGGGATAGCCAGCGTGCAGGGAGGGCGTGGGAGCTCCGTGCGGGCCGTCAGATGCCCCTCACGTCCTCAGAGGATGCCACTCAAGAGCTGGGTACCCTTCAGGGTCGCTTCTGTCTTAACCGGCTCCCTCCTCAGCCAGCCCTTGAGCGGCTCCATCCAGAGGAGAACCAGAAGCGGCTGGCGCAGCGGGGCTTAGTGGAGCTTCTCAGAGGGGCTTGGGTTCCGGGGGGCCATTGCTGAGTGCATTTTACAGCTGAGAGGTGGGGTGCGGGGTGGGGTTAGCCACACCTGGCCGAGAGCCCAGAGCCGGTAGGAGCGCTTGAAGCGAGTGCTGTGGCAGTTGGTGTGCGCCTGTGCAGGTCCCGCCAGGGAGGGGTCGGGGTTATCGGTCTCCCTCACCCTGGCCACTGCAGGTGATGCCCAGCCTCATGGTGACCGACCTCTCCAGACCTTGGCTGGGGCGGTGGGAGCTGAGTACTTACCTTTCAGAGTTTCCGGACCCATCAGGTTGGAGGGGAAGTCCAAGTCCCGCCGGCCCTGGAGACAGGGAGGAGGCGGCGTGGCGAGGGGCGTCCTCAGCGGGGCTGAGGAGCTGGGGCCGGAGGGCGGTGCCCGGGCGCCCGGCTCACCCAGCGGCACTTCTCGCTGGTCTCCTTGGTGTGGGTCTTGTCGATCAGCTTCTTCTGCTGGCTCAGCCGGTTCTCCCGTGCCCGGCGCTCCTCGATGAAGGTGGCCTCCCCTTGCCTCATGTTCATCTGGGGACACGGGGAAGGGGCGGGGGTCTGTCCCACTAAGGCCTGTGGGCTGCTAAGCCACTGTCTTCCTGATGTGAGATGCTCCACCTGTGTCCCCTCCTGGCCTCTGAGCCCTCCCTCATGTTACACTTCTCCGCCTGGGATCTCTCTGCCGCCTCTGCCAGCTCCCCTTCAGGTCAGCTCAGTCCTCAGCCGTGTCTGACTCTCTGTGACTCCATGGACTGCAGCACGCCAGGCCTCCCTGTCCATCATCAACTCCTGGAGCTTGCTCAAACTCATGTCCACTGAGTCAGTGATGCCATCCAGCCATCTCATCCTCTGTCACCCCCTCCTCCTCCCGCCTTCAGTCTTGCCTAGCATCAAGGTCTTTTCCAGTGAGTCAGTTCTTTGCATCAGGTGGCCAGAGTATCAGAGCTTCAGCCTCAGCATCAGTCCTTCCAATGAATGTTCAGGATTGATTTCCTTTAGGATTGATTGGTGTGATCTCCTCGCAGTCCAAGGGACTCTCAAGAGTCTTCTCCAACACCACAGTTCATAAGCATCAATTCTTCTGTGCTCAGCTTTCTTTATAGTCCAACTCTCACATCCATACATGACTACTGGGAAAATCATAGCTTTGACCAGACAGACCTTTGGCTCACATCCTTCTATTCTGCCGTCTTGTAGACCTTGCCAGCTCCCCTTAGAACTCACTAAAGTGGATTCCATGTGTCTAAACAAAAGCTCATCATCTTTCCCCAAACCGCCTCACTGCGAGGACATCCGGCTTTGGTGGCTAAATCTACTGTCCTTCCGTCCCGCCTGCTCACACGTCCCGGACGCTGCACTCTCCCTTGGCTTGCACATCTGACTCACTCTACCCCTCATCAGGGCGACTTCCTAAAGGCCTTGAGTTCATCTCCACCATGTGGAGTCCGGCCCATGTGACTAGCGTCTCGACCCTGGTCCTCTGATCTCTGCAGGCAGAGCGCGCTCGTTTGGGAACACGAATCTGACCCTTTGTCGCCTCCATCTCCTGCCAGGGCGCCAGGTTCCCCGGGGGCCGCCTGCTGCCCCACATGGGGGCTCCAGCCCCCACGGCTCCTTTTGGCTCTGTTATACCCCAAGACTGTGCCGTCCAATCTCCAGCCCCAGAACCCACTTGTGCACTGCCCCCCCCCCCAATCAGGTCCACACCCTAGGGCAGCCCTGCTTCATGACGAGGGATACACAGGCCTTTCAGGGGCCTCAGCACAGATGGGGTGAAGGCGTGACCCCTGCCCTGGCCAGGCCAAATCTCGGCCTCCTCCATCTGCTTCCTGGATTCTGTGTCTGGTGGGGACCCGTCTGCCCAGACTCATGGGGGACGAGGAGAGCAGGCTGGCAGGGCAGCCACTGGACTCTTCCACTGATGGCAAGGTGTGGGCAGGGCTGTCCAGGGGGACCCTGGGCCAGACAGGCCTGCAGACAGCCCTGCAGGGCCCCAGCCTGGGAGCTGACCTTGACCTCATCTGTGATCATCATGGCGTCCTGGGACATGACTGTCATGTCCGACAGCTCCAAGCAGTAGTTGCTCACGAGATTCTGCAACTTGTCCAGCTCTGTGGGGTATCCTGCCAGTTTCTGCAGCACAAGGGCAAGGGCAGGGGGGCAGAGCGCCTGACGGCCCAGGAGCCGCGGGCCTGTCCCAGGTCGCCTCCCCTGGCCCCTTCCTGATTCTCCTCTGTCCCCCAGAGCGGACCATGCCTGCGCTCTACTCCTCACCCCAGACTGTGTGAGCCCAGAGGACAAGTAGGGCCTGGCCTTCGGCCCCAGCCAGTCCCAAAGCAGGTTAAAGGAAGGTTTTGAGAGGGAAAACTGCCTCCTGCTGGTGGACTTTTCTCCCTGCCCAGGCCAGAACCCAGAGACACTTCACTTCCTAAGAAGTTGTGATGGGGAGTCTGGCTGCCTGAGAGGTGCCCCTGGAGCCTTGGGAGGCTGACTGCTCACTAAAGTGAAGTAGATGGTGTAGGGTCAGACTCAGGACTCAGGGCCAAGGCTAACCTGATCCGCTAGTGCGGGACCTTAGGAAAGCCACTTAGCCTGAGTTTCCCCGTGTGTAACAAGGTAATAATGGCTGTTTCAAGGGGTTGCTGTCAGGATGGATTGAGATGGTAGAATGATGTATTATTAAACATGGGGTTAGGTCCACAAATGTCCAAGACATCTTAGCTTTTAGTATTTTGTTGTTGATAACTACTATGTAGACTCTCTACTGCTTTAAAAAATTTATTTTAAAAGAATATATAGTGTTTTTAATGTCTACTTTTTTTTGGTGGGGGGGTTGTGTCACGTGGCATGTGGGATCTTAGTTCCCTGGCCAGGGATCGAACAGGTGTCCCTGCATTGGGAGCGTGGAGTCTTAACCGGTGGACTCCCAGAAAGTTGGTCTTTTATTTTAATGGATGTGGGGACTACCCTGGCGGTCCAGTGGTTGACACTCCAGGCTTCCACTGGAGTAGGCACCGGTTTGGTCCCTAGTCAAGGAATGAAGAACGCAAATGCTGCGCCATGCAACCAGCAAAAAATGCAGATGACCACGGGAGTTATTGTTTTTAATGCCTATGTTCTAAAAAGGCAAGAAGGGGCCGCTGGGAGGAGAGTGCATCCAGATGGCAGAGGGGCCCTATCCTCCTCACATCTTCTGGCCGTCTGGCCTGTGGCAGGTGCCTGGGCTCTGCTCTATGGGGGCCTGGGGGGGCCTCCGGGGAAGGGGGGCTGCCTCTTAGGAGGGCTCAAGGCCCTCGGGGCTTCCCCCTGTCTCCTCGGCAGGGAGCCTGGGGGCTGGCTTGGAAGAAGTGGGCCGCAAGCCCAGGCTACTGGCCTGTGCAGAGGCGGCTAGCCCTGGATGATGCGAGGGGACTTCCTGCGGGTGCTGGATTCGTCCCTTGCCCCCAGAAGCTGGGCCATGAAAAATGATGGGGCAAAGTAAAAATTCTGACATAGTACGTGACACGCCTTTTCGGAGCAGAAAATAAATTCTTTCCCACCTACAAGGTGCCACTGCTCCGCTGACGCCCAGAGCAGGGCCCACTCTTTCTAGGGGTCGGTCAGGCTCGAGGAGAGGTGTAAGGCTGTGCGGGGTGGTGCCCTGCCCTGGAGGACCCCGCCCCCACGGAGATCTCAGTCCTGCACACAGCCTGGGGCCTGAGATTCCCGCCCTTCGAGCCCGGTTAGGCTCCCTGGAACCAGGATGCGGCAGCAGGTGTTGGGAAGCGGCGTGAGGGGCTCACCTTTCTCAGGTGCTCCAGCAGGTCCATGTACAGGAAGTGGAAATTCTGGCTTGTGGTGATCTTGATCGTCGTCTTTTCTATGTTGTTCTCCAGCTGACGGATGACCTGGGGTTGGGAGGTGGAGGGCACATTGAGAGTGCCTTGGGGACAGGCCACGTGGGCGCCCAGAGGCTCACGGGGGCGGGGCTGGCCTCTCTTCCAAGGGGAGGGGTCTCGCCTAGCCCCGCCCACGCAGCCCCGCCTCCCCAGGGCCCCGCCCGCGGCCCCGCCCCGCCCCTCGGCCCCGCCTGCTGCAGGCGCAGCTGCTCCGCGGTGGCGCCCGGCTGGCTCCTCAGGCCGGCCAGCTCCAGCTGCATGCTCTCCAGCTTCCGCCGGCGCCGCCGCACCAGGTGGATCAGCGCGTTGTGCTCGTTCACGCGGTCGAAAACATACTTGCGCAGCTTCTCCCGCGCCACCTGCGTCGGGGAGGGCACGACCCGCGAGTGGGTGCGCGGGGGCCACGGAGCCCGTGGGAGCCCCACAGGGACCCTGGAGCTGGGCGCTCGCTCCCGGCCCACCGGCTCCACCTCCTAGTGTGGTTGGGGTGCACCGGCTGGGCGGGGCGGAGGGGCCGTCCCGCCACCTACCTCCGTGGTGCAGCGGCTGTTCGCCAGCCTCGTGGGCACGTCCTTCCCACAGGCCCTGGAGATGGTCCACTGGTCGTACTGCGGAGCGGCGGCGGCTGAGCTGGGGGCCCGGCCCCTCTGCGCTCACCCGGCCGCCGGCCCCTTCTGCGCAGCAAGACCCCAGCTCCTTGGGCTACAAGGGGCAGAGCGCTGCCGGCGGCATCGGGCCATCCCGCTCCATGTGATGGGGTCCAGAGAGGAGGGTTCCGTGTCCCCTCAGTGGCTGCCGTACGGGTAGCCCCAGAAAGGGCCCCGAGTTGGGTCCTGGCCCCACCCCCTGAGGTGGGTGGTGGGGTCAGCGTGGGGAAAGCAGGGGCCGGCTGTCCACTTGTGTTGGGGTGAGAGGCTATTACAGCGCGCGCCCCCCGCCCCCCAGCCATCAGGTAGCAGGAGGGGCCCCGAGTTCACCTTCTTGGCCAGAGCCCACTCCTGGGACCTGCGGCAGATGTTGCTGCGCAGGAGAGCCAGCGTGGCCTTGTTCTTGACTGTCTTCTCCTTGACCGACTGGATCTGTAGCGCCCGACATTGCTCTGTGGGCGGGGGAGGGGCAGGGCAGTGGGATATGGGCCGAGGGCCGGGCCTGGATTCCCAGGAGGCCCGGAGTGGGGTCATGAGTCTGCTGCCTCTAAGCCCATGCAGCTTCCTCCCAGCCTGCATGGGGACCCACTTTGCTGTTCAGCGGTGCTCATCTGGACAGCGTTCCGGGGACAGTGTTGCTGGGTGGTGGGATGGGGGGTGGGCAGGTGGAAGCCAGGATGGGCAGGCCAGTCGTCACTCCCAGACGCTCCTGCCCCCTCTGGCTTTGGGCCCACTCTACTCACAAATCTCTCTGAAGCCCGCAGCTTCTCCAGCCCCTCCCCATGGCAGACCCTTCCCACCCATTCTCCCAGCTCTGCTTGCCAGTGAGCAGCGGCCTGGCCCCTAGCCAGTTTGCCCTGGGCTGCCTCTGTGTAAGGACCGACAGTCCTGCACCTGGAGCCCCGAGTCACCCAGTGGCAGGCGCACCCTGGAGCCGAGTGATGGTCTTCAGCTCCTGGGTCTGCTCCTCCATCTCCGCCTCGTTGCGGATCTTCATGGCAGCCTGGGGGTCCTCCAGGACGCCTCCGCGCCTCCCGCCCTCTCTGTGCTGAGCCTGCTCCGCAGAACCTCAGTTTAGATGTCCCTGGAATCCTGGCCCATTGTGACAGGGACCGAGGTTCTCAATGCCCAGGGAACCCAGGGATTCCTGGCCCTCCCCACCCTCTGCCCCCAGCCAGCCTCAGGGCTGCTCCCCAGACACGCGTCTCCCTGCTGCTCTCTGCCCAGGGGTGCTGCCCTGGCCAGCGTCGCTGTCTTCCGCAGGGTGACTTGTGGTGGTTTCACACTGCACCCTCCCTGTCCTCCCCACACCCCCACGGTCCCCCTCTCACTGCCTACAGGGTCTCCATTCCCTCGCCCCTCCCCAAGTTCAAAGCACAGCCTGGGGATCCGGCTCGTGAGACCCCAACCTCAGCCCTCACTACCCCTCATTTCTCAGTAACCTTCCCTGCTCGACCCCCACTTCTCTGGCTATGTCCTGGGTCTGGCTTTAGCTTTCACTAAATCAGCCTGCAGTTCCGGAGACCTGGGTTCGATCCCTGGGTGGGGCTGATCCCCTGGAGGAGGGCATGGCAACTCACTCCAGTGTTCTTGCCTGGAGAATCCCCATGGACAGAGGAGCCTGGTGGGCTACAGTCTATGGGGTAGCCAAGAGTTGGACGTAACGGTGAGTTTCAACAACTTCAACTGACTGCAGGAGGGGCCAGTGCCCTCCCTCTGCACCCCAGTCCAAGCCTGCCTTACAGCCACGTGGCTCAAGTCTGGGCTTCTAGGGGGTGCGCACCAGCTGGGGTACTTTTCCCAACCTGCATGAGTTTGCCAGGGCTGCTGAAACAAAGCACCACAGTCCCAGCAGCTAAAACACAGCGATTTATTGTCATGCAACCTGGAGGCTGGCAGTCTGAGATCAAGATGTCGAGGGGTTGGATTCTGCTGAGGCCTCTCCCCCAGGCTGGCAGATGCCGCCTTCCTGCTGTGTCCTCATGGGGTCCTTACCCTGGACTCTCTGGGTCCTAATCTGCTCTGATAAGCACACCAGTCTGACGGGATGAGGGCCCATCCCTGTTTCATTCAGTTACCCCTTTAAAGAAGGCTGAGCACCAAAGAAAGCTGTCAAACTGTGGTGCTGGAGAAAACTCTTGAGAGTCCCTTGGATAGCAAGGAGATCAAACCAGTCCCTCCTAAAGGAGATCAACCCTGAATATTCGCTGGAGGGACTGATGCTGAAGCTGAAGCTCCAGTACCTTGGCCACCTGATGCAAAGAACCGACTCATTAGAAAAGACCTCGATGCTGGGAAAGGTTGAGGGCAAGAGGAAAAGGGGGTGACAGAGGATGAGATGGGTGGATGGCATCACCGACTCACTGAACATGAGTTTAAGCAAGCTCCGGGAGATGGGGGCCTTGTGTGCTATAGCCCATGGTGCCGCAAAGAGTCGGACATGCCTGAGCGACTGGCCAACAACCACCCCTCCCAGGGCCCTGCCTCAAGATGCAGTCACAGCCTGAGGTCCTGGGGTCAGGGCTGCACACCGTGAGCTTGGGGGAGACGATTTAGCCACGGCAACGGCCTGCACCCATGTGCTGTTACAGCTCACACCTTCTTCTGTGACCGCTCACTCTTGGTTTGCAGTCCCATCCGAAACTCCGAGTCCATCCGCTGCCCTCCCTCAGAGCCCAGGTCTTACCCTCAGGCAGGACCTGCCACGGGCACACCTGCTCCCCCGTGCCCCTCTTCCCCCGGGTGTGATGCAGAGCCGGCCCCCGATGCTGGCCCTCCTCTCCTCGGGTAGAGATCGTGGGGACACAGGGCTGCCTGGAGCAGGCCGCCCTCCCAGGTGCCTGTGCACTAGGCGTCCCTCCTGACTTAGTTCTAGCCAGTGGAGTGAAGGCAGGAGGGTGAGTGCATCAGTCTCCTCCTCTCCCTTGCTCCTTCCTCTTCACAGGGATGAAGACATGATGGCTGGAGCTGGTACAGCTGCCTGGCACCATGAGGTAGATTTGGAAGGGAGGCCCTTACAGCACAGAGCACAGTAACAGGAGCCTGGGTTCCTGACTCCTTGTTGGCCCCAGGCCACGCACTTGGACTCTACATGAAAGAAAACGCCAACTCTAGCTGACTTATGCCACGGTTACCATTTTGCCTTCCTGCACACAGACTCCTTGGTGCACATAAGTGTGCAGTAGGTGTTCTTTTGAGTGGTGGGCCAGGCCAGCAGGGCGGGGCTGGGCCTGGAGCAGCGAGGCCCTGGGAGGTGCACCCTCAGTGTTCCGGAGGAGCCTGCTGGAAAGGACGACGGCTCTGCCCGGGTGTCGGGTCACGTCGTCCACTCCCTCTCCCTCTGTGGGCTGTGCTGAGCTGGACAGTCCTGCCCACTCAGGAGCCTTCCTCCATGTGGACAGAGCTCCAGTCAGCTGGCTCTGGTCCCCTGCGCCCCTCACTTCCTCCTCCCCCAGAGAGAAGTGACTTAATCTGATAGGTGGGTTGGAATGGTAGGTGGGTGGGCTGGTCATTTCCGGCGCTCCTCTCCTGAGAGCAGGTGCTGTTTGGCTGCACACATCTGCTCTGTGCCTCTCCCCACCCCCAGCCCACCTGGATAGCACGGGGAGCCCACCAGATGTCTAATTCTGGGGTTCAGATTCAGAACCGCCCTGGTACCTCCTCCCCTCAGCGGTGTGGTTCCAAGGAGACGTTTCTCTCATCTTCTTACTGCCCCGACTTGTTCCCTGACTGCTTTAGAATTTCGGTGGGAAACGGCAAGGTGTTTATTAGTCCCCCAGCCCCCAGGGGAACTGTCATCTCTGGGGTGGGTGGGGGACGCAGGCCCAGAAAGGGAGTGTCAGCAGCGGAGTGCAGAAGCACGCTCCATGCTCCAGGGCTGCCCCCAAAGGTGCAGGAGGCAGGCTGGTCCCCTCTGGCGCTGTGCCCACCTGCAGGCCAGCCACCCCAGGAGCAGGCTCGTGGCTTGAGCTCCCGGGCGGCCAGGCTGGGCAGGAGCAGTCTGCACAGGCCCAACAGACCTGGCCACGCCCGTGTGCGGGGGCCACGGGCGTGGGGAGGGCCAACCTGGGGTGCAGAGGTGCCGAGGGCTGTGTTCTGGAGTTGTCTGGCCCCAGGTCTTCTGTGCCAGCTGGAGCTCTCCTAGCTGCGCTGATCTGTAGGAGGCAGAGAAGACAGCTAGAAGCACACCCCAAAGCTGTTTCCAGTCCCTGTGCCCATTTTCTGGAGGCAAAAACTGAGGCTTGGAACAGGAGGGGTGCAGGCAGTGGAGGCCAGACCTGAGATCAGCCAGCTTGGTGTCCGACGCAGGGCCTTTCCATCCAGCCGCTCTTCCTGGGGTGTCTGCCCCCCTCCCTCTGCACTCACTCCCCCAGCGCCACCCAGCCCCTCCCGCGTCTTCCTCCTGCACAGGGGCCCTCTCCTTCCCGCCCCGCCCCTCGTGTGCATGTCACGGGGACAGGCCTGTGCAGCCCACACCTTGGGCCTGGGCGTGCTGCCTCCAACTCTGGGCACTGCAGCCTCGATTCTGCCTCCTGCTGCCCTGAGGCTCTCACCTGTGCCCATGTCTTTGGGGACCTGTCCTGTCTCCAGGAAGAGCCAGAGGTTGCTGCATTTCTGCGACTCCACACGCGTCACCCAGTAGCTGGCCACTGAGCCTGCAACTGGGGAGCAGGGGGCAGGGGTCAGGGGGATGGGCATGCCCAGAACCACAGCCACCCACCCCCAGTGGGAACCCACTTCTGCTGCAGAGCCAGCGGCAACTGGGGTGCATTTCAGGGGTCCCAGGCTGGAGTACCCACCCACAGCCAGCAGCACCTTCCACTGAAAGGGGTATGGAAGCTTCCTCTGAACCAGCATCTGCAGGCCGAAGGTCGCGCCGGTGCCTGCCAAGAGCCACGGTCCCCATCAGCCAGCTTGTCCTGGGGCCGGCCAGGGGACCACCGCGGCAGAGCCCACGTGCCTGCAGCACCTGCCAGCCTCCCAGCACTGCAGGCTGGTGACCTGGCGCCACTTGCTGGGGAGTCAGGGTGCGACCTCCTCATACCCCAGACCCAGCCTACCTGTAACGAAGGCGGAAACGCCCTTCACGAAAGCGTTGGACTGGCACGCGGCGTACTCGCCTAGTCCCTGGGAGGGGGAAGGGGTTGAAGGCTCAGTTCCTTGCCCCTCCCGCCCCTCCCTAGGGCGCACTCCGGCCCCGGGGGAGGGGACCACTCATCGTGAGGCTCTGGGGGCCCAGACACACCCCGCCAGCCCCCGTGCCCACCCAGGCAGGAGGCGTCCACCGCAACCGCAAGAAGGTCCCACACCTCTGTCCCTCTTCGCTTCCCTGATGAGGGTACTCCCACCAAGGCCCCCGCCCCGCTCAGGTCAGCTTCTGAGGTCGGGGCCCGCGTCCAGGCCGGCCTTCTCACCGGGTGCTTACTGGCCACGGCGTCGTCCACCCGAGACAGGCCCAGGTTCACCATGGCCGGCTCGGCGCCGGGAGCCGGCGGGCTGACCTACACCAGGCCGGCGGGGGGCGGGGCCGGGCGGGAAGGGGCGGGGCGCTGGGC
>SJYG01001167.1:260975-281741 GCA_006410535.1 Litocranius walleri
GGGCGGGGCCAGCGCGGGGGTGGGGCCTGCGCGCGCTCCTGGCGCCGGGCTCGCGGGGGACGCCGGCGGGGGCGCGCGCTCCTCGGCGCGCGCCTGGCCTGGGTCGCCTGCGTTGTCTCCAAGCTCTTAGAGACCTGGTTACTGTTACTAATTTGTTGGGGTGCGCTTTGCTTAAGGATTACCTGTACTGAAGACGACCACGGAACATGAGGCGGCGTATCTAAAAATGGCTTAGTGAGTTAACTCCCCAAACACTGTGAGCGCATACTCGGTGCTGGACCTGTGCTCGGAGCTGGCGGTCCCCACGGAGGAGTCAGAGCCCCCTGCCCCTGGCAGAGCAGACGGGTAAACAGACCTGGGGAGAGGTCAGGAAGAAAAAATGGCGGGGATGGAGAGGGTCAAGCAGAGGCCCGTCAACCACGTGGGCCTGAGCCCTGGCCTATTTGATAAGCTTCAGGAGGCCCAAGTGGCTGGATCTGAGGGTCAGGCAAGGGTTAGGGTCTCCGGCCACAGCCTTCTGTGCCGTGAAGCCTGGTGGGAGCTTCAGTTCTTCTGATTGCACTGGGAGGGCACTGGCAAGGATGTCAGCGCGGTGGACACGCGGCCTTCCTGCTTGGTTGGGAGCTAGCCTTCCAGGAGAGCGTCTGCTGAGGTTTAGAGGGTGTTTCAGTGACGGAACAGGCAGCGGTGCTGTGGGCTGCATTTGGAGGCTGCTCTGGTAGGCTTTGGCACTGGGTTGGTGGTGCCAGTGAAAGGTTGCGGTGCTGAGCCGTGTGCTGCGCCGGGATTTGTGACCTCCAGAGGAGAGGGTTTCGATCCAGGGCCAGAGACAAGGCTTGACTACTCAGAGCTTTTCGCGTAGCAAAGTTTTATTAAAGGGTAATAGAGATACACTCTTGACAAGAGAGTTCCAGAAAAACATCTATTCTGCTTTATTGATTATGCCAAAGCCTTTGACAGTGTGGATCACAACAAACTGTGGAAAATTCTGAAAGAGATGGGAATTCCAGACCACCTGACCTGCCTCTTGAGAAACCTGTATGCAGGTCAGGAAGCAACAGGTAGAACTGGTGGTGGTCAGGGTCCCCACCTGACCACCAGCCTCCCAGACGAGTGATGGGAGAAAACGACGGTGAAAGACAGCCTTCACATTAACCTTGTTCATTAATTTTTCAAGCAGGATTTCCTGAAAAAACACCTGGGAGATGAAGACTAGTGAGTGAGACAGCAGAAAAAAGCAGATGCTAGAAGCAGACCCATTGGGCTTCCCTGGTGGCTCAGTCAGTAAAGAGACTGCCTGCAGTGCAGGAGACCCAGGTTCAAGCCCTGTGTTGGCGAGATCCCCTGGAGAAGGAAATAGCAACCCACTCCAGGATTCTTGTCTGGAAAATCCCAAGGGGAGAGGAGCCTGGCGGGCTAAGGTCCATGGGGTCACAGAGTCCAACTTGACTTAGCAACTAAACCACCAAACCACCATCCCCATCATGAGGCTCCACCCTCACGACCTAATCACCTCCCAAAGGCCCCAACCCTCGGTCCCATCACATCAGGGTGTCAGCTGCAATGCAGGAGACCTGGGATCGATCCCTGGGTCGGGAAGATCCCCTAGAAAGGGAACAACCACCCAGTCCAGTATTCTGGCCTGGAGAATCCCATGGACTCTACCAACTCTGCCTTTCAGACGTATGGGTCCAGTGACTACCCTGGCATGGCACAGACTCTGCCTGTAATGCAGGAGACCCGGGTCGGATCTCTGAACCAGGAAGATCCCCTGGAGAAGGGGGTAGAACCCACTCCAGTAATCTGGCCTGGAGGAGTCCAAGGACTGTATAGTCCGCTGGGTCTCAGAGAGTCGGGCAGGACTAAGTTAATTCCACGTTATGGCTTTTGCTTTTTTATTTTAATGGCTTTACTGAAGCATAGTTGGCTCGCAGTGTTGATCACTGCTATACGAAAGGTGACTCAGTTTTATATGTTCATGTGTGTATCAGTTCAATTCAGTTGCTCAGTCGTGTCCAACTCTTTGCGACCCCATGGACTGCAGAACACCAGGCATCCCTATCCATCACCAATTCCCAGAGCTGACTCAGACTCCTGTCCATTGAGTCTGTGATGCCATCCAGCCATCTGTCGTCCCCTTCTCCTCCCGACTTCAATCTTTCCCAGCATCAGGGTCTTTTCTAATGAGTCGATTCTTCACATCAGGTGGCCAGAGAATTAGAGCATATGCTGCTGCTACTGTTAAGTCGCTTCAGTCGTGTCCAACTCTGTGCAACCCCATAGACAGCAGCCCACCAGGCTCCCCTGTCCCTGGGACTCTCCTGGCAAGAACACTGGAGTGGGTTGCCATATATACACTGTCTTTATTTCAATTTAAACTTTTAATTTTCTATTGGGGTATAGCCAGTTAACAATGTTGGCGATGGTTTCAGGTGAACAGGGGGACTCAGCCCTACACACACATGTACCATGCTCCCCCCAAACCCTGCCTCATCCAGGGCCACATGATACGGAACAGAGTTCCCTGTGCTGCACAACAGGACCTTGTTGGTTCTTGACGGCAGATGACTTTAGTTGTGGGAGTGGATACTCAGACACTCAGACTGCAGCATAGGCTGTGGAAACAGCTAGATTACTCTCCTTACATCTGACCACCAGACGGTCAACACTGAAATCAGATTATATTCTTTGCAGCCAAAGATGGAGAAGCTCTATACAGTCAGCAAAAACAAGAACGAGAGCTGACTGTGGCTCAGATCATGAGCTCCTTATTACCAAATTCAGACTCAAATTGAAGAAACTGGAGAAAACCGCTAGACCATTCAGGTATGACCTAAATCAAATCGCTTATGATTATACAGTGGAAGTGAGAAGCAGATTTAAGGGACTCGATCTGACAGACAGAGTGCCTGATGAACTATGGACGGAGGTTCATGACATTGTACAGGAGACAGGGATCAAGACCATCCCCATGGAAAAGAAATGCAAAAAAACAAAATGGCTGTCTGGGGAGGCCTTACAAATAGCTGGGAAAAGAAGGAAAGAGAAAAGCAAAGGAGAAAAGGAAAGATATACCCATTTGAATGCAGAGTTCCAAAGAATATCAAGGAGAGATAAGAAAGCCTTCCTCAGCGATCAATGCAAAGAAATAGAGGAAAAGAACAGAATGGGAAAGACTAGAGATCTCTTCAAGAAAATTAGAGATACCAAGGGAACATTTCATGCAAAGATGGGCTCGATAAAGGACAGAAATTGTCTGGACCTAACAGAAGCAGAAGATATTAAGAAGAGGTGGCAAGAATACATGGAAGAACTGTACAAAAAAGATCTTCACGACCCAGATAATCATGATGATGTGATCACTCACCTAGAGCCAGACATCCTGGAATGTGAAGTCAAGTGGGCTTTAGAAAGCATCACTACAAACAAAGCTAGTGGAGGTGATGGAATTCCAGTGGAGCTATTTCAAATCCTGAAAGATGATGCTGTGAAAGTGCTGTGCTCAATATGCCAGCAAAGTTGGAAAACTTTCAGTGGCCACAGGACTGGAAAAGGTCAGTGTTCATTCCAATCCCAACGAAAGGCAATGCCAAGGAATGCTCAAACTACCGCACAATTGCACTCATCTCACATGCTAGGAAAGTAATGCTGAAAATTCTCCAAGCAAGGCTTCAGCAATGCATGAACCATGAACTTTCAGAGATTCAAGCTGGTTTTAGAAAAGGCAGAGGAACCAGAGATCAAATTGCCAACATCTGCTGGATCATCAAAAAGGCAGGAGAGTTCCAGAAAACATCTGTTTCTGCTTTCTTGACTATGCCAAAGCCTTTGACTGTGTGGATCACAATAAAGTGTGGAAAATTCTGAAAGAGATGGGAATACCAGACCACCGGACTTACCTCTTGAAAAAGCTATATGCAGGTCAAGAAGCATCAGTTAGAACTGGACATGGAACAATGGACTGGTTCCAAATAGGAAAAGGAATACATCAAGGCTGTATATTGTCACCCTGCTTATTTAACTTATATGCAGAATACATTGTGAGAAACGCTGGGCTGGAAGAAGCACAAGCTGGAATCAAGATTGCTGGGAGAAATATCAATAACCTCAGATATGCAGATGACACTACCCTTATGGCAGAAAGTGAAGAAGAACTAAAGAGCCTCTTGATGAAAGTGAAAGAGGAGAGTGAAAAAGTTGGCTTAAACCTCAACATTCAGAAAACTAAGATCATGGCATCCAGTCCTATCACTTCATGGGAAATAGATGGGGAAACAGTGGCTGAGTTGATTTTTTGGGCTCCAAAATCACTGCAGATGGTGATTGCAGCCATGAAATTAAAAGATGCATACTCCCTGGAAGGAAAGTTATGACCAACCTAGACAGCATATTAAAAAGCAGAGAAATTACTTTGCTGACTAAGGTCCGTCTAGTCAATGCTATGGTTTTTCCAGTGGTCACATATGGATGTGAGAGTTGGACTATAAAGAAAGCTAAGCACCGAAGAATTGATGGTTTTGAACTGTGGTGTTGGAGAAGACTTTTGAGAATCCCTTGGACTGCAAGAAGATCCAACCAGTCCATCCTAAAGGAAATCAGTCCTGGGTGTTCATTGGAAGGACTGATGTTGAAGCTGAAACTCCAGTACTTTGGCCACCTGATGTGAAGAGGTGACTCATTTGAAAAGACCCTGATGCTGGGAAAGATTGAGGGCAGGAGAAGGGGATGACAGAGGATGAAATGGTTGGATGGCATCACTGACTCAATGGACATGGGTTTGGGTGGACTCCGGGAGTTGGTGATGGACAGGGAGGCCTGGCGTGCTCTGGTTCATGGAGTCGCAGTGAGTCAGACACGCCTGAGCGACTGAACTGAACTCTGTTTAATGGCATGAGAACCATATTTGAAACTGTATTACATTTTCACAAACATTATACACTCTAAAGATGAAACTATAAAAAAGGCAGTTAAAGAACATCTGTGTAACACAAGATAGTGACCATTATTAGAACTAAATCTCTGTACAGTCCTACAAAAAAAAAATGCAACCACACAAATTATGAAAAATAGAAACCTCACATTTCTTGTGAGTAAAAGACCCCAAAATCCACCAAAGATCTCTCTCAAACCTTCTGGAGAAGTAAGAAGGACTGTGGAGAAGAGAGGAGATGGACAAGGGCCCTAAGACTTGAGCTGAAATCGGTCCAGAACTCCAACAACGGACGCAGACCAGCTGCCAGGACAGGACCACAGGGTAGCTCAGGGCTCAGCAGCGACTTCAGAAACGCATCGCTTTTGGGAAGGAAGAGCATTAGGAAGGGCAAGGGTGCCTTTCCACACTGGGTAGTGGAGTAAAATAAACATCTGTAAATGCAGGCTCTTTCAAGACAAAAGAGAGCCAAACTTTACACACACCAGTACCCAAATGCCACCCAGTGAAGAGAATCCATTAAGGAGACATTCTGTACACTCAGCAAAAACAAGACTGGGAGCTGACTGTAGCTCAGATCATGAACGCCTAATTGCAAAATTCAGACAAATTGAAGAAACTAGGGAAAACCACTATACCATTCAGGTATGACCTAAGTCAAATCCCTTACAGTGGAAATGACAAATAGATTCACGGGATTAAATCTCATAGACAGAGTGTCTGAAGAACTATGGATGAAAGTTCATGACATTGTACAAGAGGCAGTGTCAAGATCATCCCCAAGATAAACAAATGAAAAAAGGCAAAATGGCTGTCTGGGGAGGCCTTACAAATAGCTGGGAAAAGAAGGGAAGCTGAAGGCAAAGCAGAAAAGGAAAGACATAAGCATCTGAACGCAGAGTTCCAGAGAATAGCAAGGAGAGAGAAGAAGCCTTCCTCAGCGATCCATGCAAAGAAACAGAAGAAAACAACAGAATGGGAAAGACTAGAGATCTCTTCAAGAAAATTGGAGATACCAAAGGAACATTTCATGCAAAGCTGGGCTCAATAAAGGACAGAAATGGTATGGACCTAACAGAAGCAGAAGATATTAAGAAGAGGTGGCAAGAATACACAGAAGAACTATACAAAAAATATCTTAATGACCTAGATAACCACAACGGTGTGATCACTCATCTAGACCCAGACATCCTGGAATGTGAAGTCAAGTGGTCCTTAGGAAACATCATTATGAACAAAGCTAGTGGAGGTGATGGAATTCCAGTGGAGCTATTTCAAATCCTGCAAGATGATGCTGTGAAAGTGCTGCACTCAATATGCCAGCAAAGTTGGCAAACTTTCAGTGGCCACAGGAATGGAAAGGTCAGTTTTCATTCCAATCCCAAAGAAAGACAAGGCCAAAGAATATTCAAACTACTGCACAATTGCACTCATCTCGCACACTAGCAAAGTAATGCTCAAAATTCTCCAAGCTAGCCTTCAACAGTATGTGAAATGAGAACTTTCAGATGTTCAAGCTGAATTTAGAAAAGGCCGAGGAACCAGAGATCAACTTGCCAACATCCACTGGATCACAGAAAAAGCAAGAGAATTCCAGAAAAGCATCTACTTCTGCTTTATTGACTATACCAAAGCCTTTGACTGTGGATCACGACAAACTGTTCAAAATTCTTCAAGAGATGGGGATACCAGACCACCTTACCTGCTTCTGAGAAATCTGTATGCAGGTCAAGAAGCAACAGTTAGAGTCGGATATGGAGCAACAGACTGGTTCAAAATTGGGAAAGGAATACATCAAGGCTGTATATTGTCACCCTGCTTATTTAACTTATATGCAGAGTACATATGCAAAATGCTGGGCTCAGTGAAGCAAAAGCTGGAATCACGATTGCCAAGAGAAATATCAATAACCACAGATATGCAGATGACACCACCCTTATGGCAGAAAGTGAAGAGGAACTAAAGAGCCTCTTGATCAAAGTGAAAGAGGAAAGTGAAAAAGCTGGTTTAAAACTCAATATTCAAAAAATGAAGATCATGGCATCCAGTCCCATCACTTCATGGCAAATAGATGGGGAAACAGTGGAAACAGTTAGAGACTTTATTTTGGGGGACTCCAAAATCACTGCAGATGGTGACTGCAGCCATGAAATTAAAAGACACTTGCTCCTTGGAAGAGAAACTATGACCAACCTAGACAGCATATTAAAAAGCAGAGACATTGCTTTGCCAACAAAGGTCTATCTAGTCAGAGCTATGGTTTTTCCAGTGGTCATGTATGGATGTGAGAGTTGGACCATAAAGAAAGCTGAGCACCGAAGAATTGATGATTTTGAACTGTGGTGTTGGAAAAGACTCTTGAGAGTCCCTTGGACTGCAAGGGTATCAAACCGGTTGATCCTAATGGAAATCAATCCTGAATATTCATTGGAAGGACCGATGCTAAAGTTGAAGCTCCTATACTTCGGCCACCTAATGTAAAGAACTGACTCACTGGAAAAGACCCTGATCCTGGGAAAGACTGAAGGCAGGAGGAGAAGGGGACGACAGAGGATGAGACGGTTGGATGGCATCACCGACTCATGGACATGAGCTTGAGCAAGCTCCGGGAGTTGGTGATGGACAGGGAGGCCTGGCGTGCTGCAGTCCATGGGGTCACAAAGAGCCAGACACGGCTGAGCAACTGAACTGACTGAACTGCGCTGAACGCAAGTCCTCCGCATATGGATGCTTGTGAATTAGGGGTCTTGAAAGTCACCCAGACTGCCAGTCCCATTCAGGACGTGAGTAGACTTGAGGAGTCTCATACTTTGCTCTTAGAAGAAGAAATCAAGAAAAGAATGCAAGCGTTTCTTCTAATGGAAACCCCGCCATGGGAGAGGAGGGTATGTGGAAAGCAATCACTATAACATGAAACTCCAAACTAAATATGCCAAAGATTGAAGGACGTTAGAAGAACATCTTGAAATTTTATTTTAATTAACTAAGCAGAAATGAACAAAAACAGGAAAGAATTCAGTAACAGCTAATTGTTCTCAGGAAAGAAATTCACTCTCAGACTTTACCAATAAAGTGAAAATTCTTCAGGGTCTCCAGGCAAATGCTCAAATTACTTTCAAGGGGGAGTACAAGCTGGCACCAAACTTCCAAAGTCAAAAGACAAGTCAAGTCAAACAGAAATACACTTGTAGCAAGAGAGATGCAGACACCCTCTCAGTAAAGGCGGGCCTAAGGACTCCCTGTGGGTGACAATGAAGTGAAAGCGTGAATCACTCACTCGTGTGACTCTTTGCAACCCCATTGAACCTGGGTCAAAACACGCAGTTCAAAATCATCAGCCATCAACTGCAGGCAGATTCCTCACCTCCTGAGCCGGCAGGGAAGCCCCTGGTGTGGATCAGGAAGCCCTGAAATGCCTGAGGCAGGTCATGCGGGCTCGTGCATCAACTGTACAGGCTTCCCAGGGGCGAGTAGTGCTGAGGAACCCACCTGCCGGTGCAGGAGATGTGAGAGGCGTGGGCTCGATCCCTGAGTGGGGAAGATCTCCTGAAGGTGGGCGTGGCAACCACTCAGTATTCTTGCCTGGAGAACCCCCTGGACAGATGAGCCTGGTGGGCTACAGTCCACAGGGTCACAAAGAGTCGGACACAACTGAGGCGAATTGCCCAGATGCACATAGAATTGTACGTCTTGATAACAGAGCACAAAGCACGCACAGAACTGACTGTCTAGCCACAAGGATAGCAACGGTGAGCTCCACAAAGTGGAAACGTTGCAAACGTATCTGACCAAATGACAGTAAAACAAGGATTTAAAAAATTCTCTATTTTTAAAAATACTCTTGGATGAAAGAAAAATGCAAAGTGAAATCACAGAATTTATTTATAATAAATATTATTAAAATATGAAACAGGGTCAGAGGAGATGTTGAAACCTTAAAACACAGCATTAAAAATAAAAGAATGAAAGTGATGTATTAGATTCCCAATTCCAACAGCTGGACTGGGGGTTCCCTGTGCTCCAGGGGTTGAGAATCCACCTTCCGATGTAGGAATGTGGCTTCCATCCCTGGTCAGAGGACTAAAATCCTGCCTGCAGTGGAACAGCTTCCCAGGCGGCTCAGTAAAGAACCCGCCTGGCAATGCACGAGGTGCTGGAGACACAAGTTTGATCCCTGGGTCAGGAAGATCCCCTGGAGGAGGGCAGGGCAACCCACTCCAGTATCTTGCCTGGAGAATCCCATGGACAGAGGAGCCTGGCGGGCTACGGTCCATGGGGTCACAAAGAGTCAGACACGACTAAGCAACTGAGCATGCATACCCAGAAAGAAAAATCTGTGATAGATATAATAGGCGATAATTCACAGATAGACTGAGAAACGGACAGAGTGACAAGGAACACAGTCGACTGTTTGATAAAGAGAGGCTATGAGAGAGGACTAGACTGACGGATGGTGGAAGCGGTGCCCATGCAGGCACAGAGGGGAAGCTCAGAGTGCGAAGCCAGCTTCAGACCTTCCTCTTCCAAACCCAGCCCTGGCTCTTCACAGCATCACTTTTAACTGTACGTGTGTGTTAGTCACTCAGTCACGTCCGACTCTTTGCGACCCCATGGACTATAGCCGGCCAGGCTCCTCTATCCATGGAATTCTCCAGGCGAGAATACTGCAGTAGGTTGTGGGATCTTCTCGGGGAGATCGTCCCGACCCAGGGACCGAACCTGGGTCTCCTGTACGGCAGCAGATTCTCTCCTGTCTGAGCCACCAGGGAAGCCCTGGTTTTTATTAACTCCTTGTTTTCGACCATAGATTGCACTCTCCCGTGTCTCTGTCTGTGCAGTAACTTCTGTGCTGAATAGCGCTGCGGACACGCGGTGGGGGCCCTGGTCTCCGTCCCCGCCCTCTGAATTGTCCCCGCCCCCCTTCCCGTGCTGAAGCCCTCCTGCTGGACATGACCTATTTGGCCAATGCCTTTGGGGCCTTCCAGGGGGTGAGAGTGAAGTGGGGTCGTAGGGCTGGGCCCCTTAGAAGAGGGAAGGGCACCAGAGACCTGTCCCCACGCGTACAGAGAAGAGGGTGTGATGGGAAAGCTGCCGTCCACAAGCCGTCATGGGGGCCCTCGCCAGACGCCAGGCTCTCAGCACCCTGACCTCAGACTTCCAGCCTCCAGGGAGGAAACCCCTGTTGCTTCTGTATGACATTCAGCAGGTTCTGTGTTAAGCAGCCCAAGCAGACGTCCTAGAACCTTCTGTCGGGAGGTCCAGCTGAGGCAGACGGCCCTGCTCCCCTAAGCTCTGGCCAGACAGATCTGGGGAAAGGCCAGGTGCGCCCCCGGAACCCCGCACCTGTCGGAGTGCAGCCTGCGCGCGCCCCCCTGCCTGTCTTTCTGGACCCGCTGCCCCAGGCAGGCCCTGCCCTCGAGGGTGGTCCTCACTCCTGGGGGCTTCCTGCTGGCCCACCGGCGTCAGCAGCGTCCCTCCTCTCTGGCCGGATGGGCCCCAACCAGCCCCTCAGCTGTGCTCAGAAGCCCCGTGACCCTGCTCTGCACGTGGGCAGGGGCCGGATGCCCACCCACATTCTCTGCCCTGCCCCAGCCAGAAGGAGGGTGTGGTCACTGTGGGGGTGCCTCCAGACACTGAGGCGGACCAGGCTGATGGGGGATGGAGCCAGCAGGGGGCGGGGTCAGGGCAGCTGTGGCCCGAGGGCCTTGGACCCAACGCCCTCCCGGCTGCAGGGGGCCAGGCGAAGATAGACAGGCGGCAGCTGTGGTCACCTTCCACTTGGGAGGAGCTCGGCTCGGGCTGGCCCGGGGCTGCCGCCGGCTCTCGGGGACCAGAGGAGAGACCAGGAGGGCCCGGGGCAGCCCAGCCTGCAGGCGCTGAGCAGCAGGGGCCGGCAGAAGGGATAGGGAAGAGCGGGAGCGGCCTGCCCGCAGCCGTCTCAGCCACAGCGGGAGGAGCCCACCCAGGGGCTGGTGTCCCCCACGGTCTCAGTGAACACAGACCTCCTGAGAGTCAGGTCTGCTGCGGTGTGGAGGGCAGTCACGGGACACACCTCCCACCAGCCTGCCCACCACCCCTCGGTCCCCAGGAAAGACGGGACCATGGATTCGGCTCTAGCGTTTATTCGGGCGGAGCAGCTGCAGGTGGGCCCCAGGGCTGGCGGCCCAGGTAAGCCAGGTGGGCGGGGCTGCAAGCACCCCAGTGGGGGGCAGGGGCTCCCCTAGGTCAGATCCTATGACATGGAAGGGCAGGGCCTCAGGACGCTGCCCTTATCCAAGGGCCCCAGCCAGGAGTCGGTGTCCTAGATTAGTGGCCTGAGCCTCAGTTTCTCTACCTGTAAAGTGGGGTCACAGTCCCGTCTCTCAGAGCTGTTGAGACAGAGGGTCTGTGCAGCTGAAGGGTTAGCACTGTGGGGGACCCGGGAGCCCAATACGGGGTCCACAGGGCCTGTGACCCCAAGGCAGGACCCTGTTGGGTGGAAACCCAGACAAGGCCAACCTGCCCCCACCTCTAGGGCCCCCTCCTGGCATCAGCAGCCTGGAGGCCCCAGGAGCTAGAGTGAGCGTGGACTCCTGTCAGGCTGGGGCTCAGCCCAGGCGGAGACTTGCCTCCTTCAGGAGCCTGGTGCACCTCCCGCAGGCCGGGGCAGCGTGCGGGGCTGCGCGGGGGACAGGCGCCCGGCCCCCTCTTAGCCCAGGCTCTGCAGCCACAGGAGGGGCTGGCCCAGGACAGGAGACGCTCACAGCATCCATGCCTGGGTAGGCCCTGACCCTTGGGAAGCCCCCGCTCCACCTGCCCAGGAGTCAGCGCCCCCATCCCTGGGACCCCAGACTCCTCTTCCAGCTGTGACGGGAAGGCCTGGGGACCCAGCCCCAGCCTCGGGGTTAGGGAAGGGGACTCACCACCTAGGACAGCAGGTTCACACAGGTCACTGTGGAGAAGAGACGGTGGGGAAGTGGGGAGACAGTTCCCAGGAAGGAGGCCCCCGGCCTCCCGGCCCCCCGGCCCCCAGCCCGACACTCACAGTCCTTGGTGAACAGCTGCACGTCCGAGACCGACAGCCCCTGCTCCAGGGCCTTCTCCACGAACTTTTCTGTGGCCTTCTCATTGTGCTCCAAGCTCCGGCCTGCGAGGAAGGGGGTGCGGCTGGCTGGGCCCCCGGGACGCCCTCCCTGCCCAGCCAGTCCCTGCTCCGCCCGCCCCAGGCCCCCACCCGTCTGTGCCCTCGGCCTCTCCTGCCCCTTCCCCGCGGGCCGGGCTGGGGCTGGAGCGGGAGGCTGTGGGCTCACTGTAGAGCTTCAGCACGCTGCTGGGCTTCTCGCCTCTGTGCCAGACGACGTTCATGATGGCGTAGGTCTTGTAGTCCGTGGCCACTATGATGACCTCTTTGCCTCCTTGGGACAAACCAAGCACAGGACTCCCAGGCTATGGCGGGGGGAGGCGCCTCCCATGGGCCATACCCCCACCTCGGAAAGCACACACACAGGTGCTGCACACACGCGGGGCCACAGCAGGCCTTCTGGGCTCCCGGGGGGCTTCCTGGAGAGGGCAGGCAGGGATCCCCACCGGCCAGGACAGAGGCCACCTGCTCAGTCTCATCAGAGGCTGCAGAGAGGAGGGGCAGGTGGCCCAGGCCGGGGGCTGCTCAGTGAGCTCAGGCCGAGGGCTCTGGGCCACCACGTCCCCACGGGAAGACCCTCAGGGCCAGAGTGGCTGAGCAAGGGCCAGTGCAGTGGGACCAAGCCTCCCCACCGGCTCCCAGCCGCGTGGAGGGCGGGGCTGAGGACTCCAGGCTGAGCAGGCGTCGGGGCAGGGAGTGAGGCGATCGTGGGCTGCATTCCTCACCAGAGTCTAAAGGGAGCTTGAACTTCCCGGGGGCGTCCCCCTTCACGGCATGGTTCTTCTCCTTTATGCACAGGTTCATGCTGGAGAGGGCAGACGCTCTCAGCCCATGCTCACCCACCGCCACCGCGCCTTGCTCTGGACAAGGGGCAGCTGAGACCACCAGGGAGCCCCCGACCAGCGGGTCCCTGCTCAGCTCCACGTCCAGGCACCGGCCACCTCAGGAAGCCACCTTAGAGGACAGAAGCCCTGTGCCTCCGCCCTGGCCTGGGAGCCCCGGCACCCTCCTCCCCCCACCCCACCCTCATCCCACCAGGGAGCCGCGTGACATCCTTAAGGCCAGCGCCACTCACTGGTCAGACACGGAGGTCAGGCCAAGGTGGGGCCCGTCCTGTTCCACTATCACGGCCCCCACCTTCCGCCCTGGGGACGAGCTCTGGTGCTCCAGGTTGGAGGCCAAGGCAATCTCGTACCACATACCTGAAAACTGGGGGAACAGCAAGCTGGAGGGGGATTGCCTTGGGGGGATGCCCACCACTGGGATCAGGGCCTCCCCCAGCCCAGCAGGAGGGTGGTCTGGGGAATTCCCGGGCCCCGCAGGCCTGGAGCTGGCAGAGGCGCCTGAGGGAGCATGTCCCCAGGGGCCTCCAGGCTCCCTCCGGCTGGCCCGGCCACCATGGCGGGTGCCCTGACGCAGCCACCTGGGTCAAGTTGAAGTTCTGGAGGCCCAAGTCCTCCTTGCCAGCCACCAGCATCACGAGGAGCCCCAGCAGGGCTGCAAGCAAGTTGCCCCTCATGTCTGGCCGGCAGGGGCTGGGGCCAGCTCCCCAAAGCCACAGGACACGCTCCTCGGGCCCAGCCTGGGCTTATACCCTCCCTGTGGGTGTCGGCAAAGGCACAGGCTGGCTTCATTAAGCAGACCGCCTGCCCATCGGCCGGACCAAGCCTGAGGGGCCTCTGCCCCTGGACCTTGATGTTGCCCGGCCACTCTGCTGGCCAGTCAGCTGCCCTGTAGGCTGGGCCCCAGGCGCTGGGGGGCAGTGCCCAGAGCCCCCAGACCACCCGCGGGAGGCTGGAGGGCAGCGTGGGGCTCCATGGCGAGGGGGCAGGGCAGGAGGTGGCAAGTCCTGCACTTCGGGGACGTGTGTGCAGGGGGCGGATGGCGGTCAGGGCCCCTCACGGCACCGGGACCCAACCACTGTCCACGAGGCTCCAGCAGGAGCCCTCAGCAGCACCCAGGGCAGCCCGAGGCCCTGACACCTGGCCCGCCTGGGAGCCCCAGGCGACCTCTGGACGTGGGTGCGTGCCCTCGAGGGCCTGCCAGCTGCGTAGGCAGAGGCCCGGTCAACGGGGCGAGACCAAGGACACGGGCACCCAGGCGACGCTGACTCTGTAGCCCACCGGCCGTGGGCAGCGAGGCGTGAGCCGGGACGTCCCAACCCCATCAGCCCTGCAGGCCGACCAGCAGCCCCCGAGGCGGCTCCCCTGACCCTTCACCCACGGAACCGTTCCCCGTGGCGGGGACAGCGTCTCTCTGTCCCACGGAACTGTTCCCCGAGGAGGGACAGCGTCTCTCCACTTCACGAGTGAAGAGCTTCACAAGCAGGGGTGGAGGGCACCTGTCCAGGTCCACCCGGCAGGTGGGGAGCTGCCCCGTCACCCCAGCTGCCCTCATGGCCCTTGACTGCACCTCACCTCCAAGTGTCAGCCGTCTTCTCGCCAGTGGTGGCTGACAGCAGTCAAGCCAGAGGTGGGAGCAGCAGGGACAAAGACAGGGGAAAGGAGGCAGAAGACGAGGGCAGGGAGAGGGCAGGGGGGAGAGACGCCCGCGGAGTGCCAGAAGGACGTGGGGTCCCAGCGCCCCGAGGAGCAGAGTGCCTGGGCCCCGCAGACAGAGCAGGGCCTCAGGTCTCAGCTCAGCCTGCCGCTCACGGCACAGGCCCCAGGGCAGCTGCTGAACGTTTGTTGACCCCACCAGCTCCGCCCCCACCCCCCAGGAAAGACAGGGCCATGGGTTTGGCTGTAGAGTTTATTCTGGCACAGCTGCAGGTGGCCCCCAGGGCTGGTGGCCCAGGGAGGCCGGGTGGGCGGGGCTCCAAGCATCCCCATGGGGGCGGGTGCTCCCCAGGTCAGCTGCTGTGACAGAGAAGGGCAAGGCCTTGGGGCGCCGTCCGAACCCGCGGTCCCCAGCCAGGAGTGGGTGTCCTAGCTGAGTGGCCTGGGCCTTGGCTTCTCTGCCTGCAAAGTGAGCTCACAGTCCTGTCTCTCGGAGCTGTTGAGACAGAGGGGGCCGTGCAGCTGAAGGGTTAGCATCGTGGGGGACCCGGGAGCCTGAGACAAGGTCCACAGGGCCTGTGACTCCCAGCAGATGGAAACCCGGACAAGGCCAGCCTCGCCTGCCCTGCCCCCGCCCCGCCTGCCCCAGCTTCCCCTGCCCCAGCCTCCCCTGCCCTGCCCCCACCCCACCCATCCCAGTCTCCAGAGAAGGCTATGGCGGGGGGAGGCGCCTCCCATGGGCCATACCCCCACCTCGGAAAGCACACACACAGGTGCTGCACACACGCGGGGCCACAGCAGGCCTTCTGGGCTCCCGGGGGGCTTCCTGGAGAGGGCAGGCAGGGATCCCCACCGGCCAGGACAGAGGCCACCTGCTCAGTCTCATCAGAGGCTGCAGAGAGGAGGGGCAGGTGGCCCAGGCCGGGGGCTGCTCAGTGAGCTCAGGCCGAGGGCTCTGGGCCACCACGTCCCCACGGGAAGACCCTCAGGGCCAGAGTGGCTGAGCAAGGGCCAGTGCAGTGGGACCAAGCCTCCCCACCGGCTCCCAGCCGCGTGGAGGGCGGGGCTGAGGACTCCAGGCTGAGCAGGCGTCGGGGCAGGGAGTGAGGCGATCGTGGGCTGCATTCCTCACCAGAGTCTAAAGGGAGCTTGAACTTCCCGGGGGCGTCCCCCTTCACGGCATGGTTCTTCTCCTTTATGCACAGGTTCATGCTGGAGAGGGCAGACGCTCTCAGCCCATGCTCACCCACCGCCACCGCGCCTTGCTCTGGACAAGGGGCAGCTGAGACCACCAGGGAGCCCCCGACCAGCGGGTCCCTGCTCAGCTCCACGTCCAGGCACCGGCCACCTCAGGAAGCCACCTTAGAGGACAGAAGCCCTGTGCCTCCGCCCTGGCCTGGGAGCCCCGGCACCCTCCTCCCCCCACCCCACCCTCATCCCACCAGGGAGCCGCGTGACATCCTTAAGGCCAGCGCCACTCACTGGTCAGACACGGAGGTCAGGCCAAGGTGGGGCCCGTCCTGTTCCACTATCACGGCCCCCACCTTCCGCCCTGGGGACGAGCTCTGGTGCTCCAGGTTGGAGGCCAAGGCAATCTCGTACCACATACCTGAAAACTGGGGGAACAGCAAGCTGGAGGGGGATTGCCTTGGGGGGATGCCCACCACTGGGATCAGGGCCTCCCCCAGCCCAGCAGGAGGGTGGTCTGGGGAATTCCCGGGCCCCGCAGGCCTGGAGCTGGCAGAGGCGCCTGAGGGAGCATGTCCCCAGGGGCCTCCAGGCTCCCTCCGGCTGGCCCGGCCACCATGGCGGGTGCCCTGACGCAGCCACCTGGGTCAAGTTGAAGTTCTGGAGGCCCAAGTCCTCCTTGCCAGCCACCAGCATCACGAGGAGCCCCAGCAGGGCTGCAAGCAAGTTGCCCCTCATGTCTGGCCGGCAGGGGCTGGGGCCAGCTCCCCAAAGCCACAGGACACGCTCCTCGGGCCCAGCCTGGGCTTATACCCTCCCTGTGGGTGTCGGCAAAGGCACAGGCTGGCTTCATTAAGCAGACCGCCTGCCCATCGGCCGGACCAAGCCTGAGGGGCCTCTGCCCCTGGACCTTGATGTTGCCCGGCCACTCTGCTGGCCAGTCAGCTGCCCTGTAGGCTGGGCCCCAGGCGCTGGGGGGCAGTGCCCAGAGCCCCCAGACCACCCGCGGGAGGCTGGAGGGCAGCGTGGGGCTCCATGGCGAGGGGGCAGGGCAGGAGGTGGCAAGTCCTGCACTTCGGGGACGTGTGTGCAGGGGGCGGATGGCGGTCAGGGCCCCTCACGGCACCGGGACCCAACCACTGTCCACGAGGCTCCAGCAGGAGCCCTCAGCAGCACCCAGGGCAGCCCGAGGCCCTGACACCTGGCCCGCCTGGGAGCCCCAGGCGACCTCTGGACGTGGGTGCGTGCCCTCGAGGGCCTGCCAGCTGCGTAGGCAGAGGCCCGGTCAACGGGGCGAGACCAAGGACACGGGCACCCAGGCGACGCTGACTCTGTAGCCCACCGGCCGTGGGCAGCGAGGCGTGAGCCGGGACGTCCCAACCCCATCAGCCCTGCAGGCCGACCAGCAGCCCCCGAGGCGGCTCCCCTGACCCTTCACCCACGGAACCGTTCCCCGTGGCGGGGACAGCGTCTCTCTGTCCCACGGAACTGTTCCCCGAGGAGGGACAGCGTCTCTCCACTTCACGAGTGAAGAGCTTCACAAGCAGGGGTGGAGGGCACCTGTCCAGGTCCACCCGGCAGGTGGGGAGCTGCCCCGTCACCCCAGCTGCCCTCATGGCCCTTGACTGCACCTCACCTCCAAGTGTCAGCCGTCTTCTCGCCAGTGGTGGCTGACAGCAGTCAAGCCAGAGGTGGGAGCAGCAGGGACAAAGACAGGGGAAAGGAGGCAGAAGACGAGGGCAGGGAGAGGGCAGGGGGGAGAGACGCCCGCGGAGTGCCAGAAGGACGTGGGGTCCCAGCGCCCCGAGGAGCAGAGTGCCTGGGCCCCGCAGACAGAGCAGGGCCTCAGGTCTCAGCTCAGCCTGCCGCTCACGGCACAGGCCCCAGGGCAGCTGCTGAACGTTTGTTGACCCCACCAGCTCCGCCCCCACCCCCCAGGAAAGACAGGGCCATGGGTTTGGCTGTAGAGTTTATTCTGGCACAGCTGCAGGTGGCCCCCAGGGCTGGTGGCCCAGGGAGGCCGGGTGGGCGGGGCTCCAAGCATCCCCATGGGGGCGGGTGCTCCCCAGGTCAGCTGCTGTGACAGAGAAGGGCAAGGCCTTGGGGCGCCGTCCGAACCCGCGGTCCCCAGCCAGGAGTGGGTGTCCTAGCTGAGTGGCCTGGGCCTTGGCTTCTCTGCCTGCAAAGTGAGCTCACAGTCCTGTCTCTCGGAGCTGTTGAGACAGAGGGGGCCGTGCAGCTGAAGGGTTAGCATCGTGGGGGACCCGGGAGCCTGAGACAAGGTCCACAGGGCCTGTGACTCCCAGCAGATGGAAACCCGGACAAGGCCAGCCTCGCCTGCCCTGCCCCCGCCCCGCCTGCCCCAGCTTCCCCTGCCCCAGCCTCCCCTGCCCTGCCCCCACCCCACCCATCCCAGTCTCCAGAGCCCTCTCTGGGCAACCTGGGGTCAGCACCCTGGAGGCCCTGGGATCTAGAGTGAGCTGGGACTCCCGTCAGGCCGAGACTCAGCCGGGGGCGAAGACTCACCCCCTTCAGGAGCCTGGCGCACCTCCCTGCGGGACAGGAGAGCGTGAGGGGCTGCACGCGGGATGCATGCCCAGCCCCCGCCCCCGCCATTGCGGGCCGCCTCGCCCAGAGCCCACCCCGAGGCCTGGAGCTCACCGTGCCGGCCCACCAGGTACAGCCCCATGTCTGTGGTCAGCTCCCGGAACTTCAGGAACCCGGGCTCACACTCGCCGCCCAGGTTCCGAGCTGTGGGAGAACGGGGGCCTGAGCCAGGGGTCCCCAGGGGCGGCGGTGGTCCAGCCCCCACCCCAGTGTGGCTTACTGAAATACTTGAACACGTAAAACTCATTGTTCTGCCACTGGAGGGATACGCGCAGGATGGCGTACTGCTCATAGTCCGTGTCCATCACGTGGATCTCCCGGTGGCCTGTGTGGACAAGCGGGAGGGGCAGGCCTGGGTGCACGGGCACCCCTCTGGGCAGGTCGGCCTGGGAGGTCAGTGTCGACAGGGCCTGATTCCATTCTCCCCCACCTAGCCGGACCCTCTCTGGACGCCGGGACCCTCTCGGGGGGACTAGAATGGCCCTGGTAGGATGACCGGTCCACTGGGGGGAGCACAGAGCCTGGGGCGTGAGGAGGAGCACAGGGAACAGCATGAGGAACAGCCAGGCCCAGAGGAACTGGTGGATGGGCCCAAGGAAGCAGTTCTTACCAGGAAACACAAATTTCCCCAAAACATTCATTTCTGAGCTCACTATTTCTTCAGTCTGACAACTTCCTGAGCTGAAAGGCAACAGAGCGGTCACTAAGAAAATGCCCGCTGCGTGCCTTCCCAGGGCCCACTCCCAGCAAGGGGGCAGGCGTGCTGTCCCCAGGAGCGCCTGGGGCAGGGGCCCCGTGCCCTTCCGAGAGCCACCCACCGGCAAGTCCTCCTCCCGCCCTCCTAAACCCACGGGGCCTCATCTGGGAGAGGACACAGCTTTGGGGCCTGGGGTCCCGTCTCAGGGGAGGACCCCGGGAGGACTAGTGCACCCAGGGGCCAGTGGTGTCCACACCCCGCGCGCACGGCTGCAGCCCCCTGACACACTCGCCTGACCCGCTTACTTGTTGTAGGCGGCCGTCACGGTCAGCGTCTCTCCACTCAAGGTCAGGAACAAGGCCTCCAGCCTCCTTGGGGTCTTCAGTGCCAAGTTTTCTCTGGAGGCCACACCAGCTTCCCACCAGAATCCTGCCATCTAGAGAAAGGACCGGAGCCAAGCCCATTCGGGCAGCCGAACCGGACCCGGGGACGCAGACCCCTCTCCCTAGACCTCCCAGGCAGGGAGTCGGCGGACTGTGAAAGGTCAGGGAAGCAGCAGGCGGCGGGCCTTCCGCGGGGTCCCCGTGGGGCCCTGGGTCCCCACACGGGCCTGTCTGCAGCTGCCACAGGGCTGGTGCCCTGTCTCCAAGGAGACCTAGCCTTGTGATGCCTGCCCCGAGCAGAGGCAGCCGTGGCCAGAGCCCGAGAGACGGGGCAGGGAGCGGGCCGGCTGGGTGTGAAGGCCCCCAAGGAGGGTGGCCAGCAGCCCTGCCCCGTGGGGGAGGCCTGGCTCTGCACGGCCGCTGGAGGACTGAGGGGCCGCCTGGGGCCCGGACCTTCCCTCTGAAGCTTTTTATTTTTTTCAGTTCTACCAATTTATTGCTACCAACCCATCACCCTACACCCTCATGCACACACGCTCAGTCATGTGAGTGACCCCGTGGACTGCAGCCTGCCAGGGTCCTCTGTCCATGGACTTTTCCAGGCAAGGATACTGGAGTGGGTTGCCATTTCCTTCTCCACCCTCTGAAGCTTTTAAAAACTGATCATTTTTTGCAAGAGAAGCAAACCTGTGTCCGACACTGGCTGTTTCTGAGCCTGCTGGCCCAGGCCAGGCAAAGAAGCAGCTCAGACAAAGAAGCCTCCAGATGGACACCAAACGCCCCTGCTAAGGTCCCTGCCCTGGGAAGGCCTCCTCCTCTGCTCCCCCTGCCTTCAGGGGCAGAGGTCAGAGCAGGAAGCCCGCCAACCCGGGAGCAGGAGACGGCCACCCTGAGGCCCACACCCCGGAGACCCCCTCAGGGGAGCGGCCAGCCAGGCTGAGGACACGGTCACCCAGAGGAGGCCCCGGGGGGAGGGGGCCACCCCCGCTGGCCCTGGGTACTTGCCGTATCCCCACCGGCCGGGAGTGGGGACCCCAGGCCGGGCTGAGCTCACCCCGAGGGGGTCCTGGGCCCCGTGCGCCTGCCCCAGCTCAGCCGTGGGGGAGGAGAGTGGAGGAGCTGGCCCTTCAGGGCCCTCCCGGCCCAGCACCGCCGCCCTGAGGAAGACCAGCACCTTCTGCAGGTCCAGGCCCTGCGGGGTCATCTGCACCTGGGCCAGCGCAAGGCCCAGGAGGGCGCTCAGCAGCCTGGCCCCCATTGAGCATCTGCTCCACACCCTGAGCCCTGGGCAGGGTTATAGCAGGATGGAGGGTGGGTGGGGGCGCAACCCCCCCGAGAGGACC
>SJYG01001167.1:287942-302602 GCA_006410535.1 Litocranius walleri
ACCCACACGGGAAAGGGGGCGGGGCCCAGGCAGAGGCAGGGGAGGGCCCCGCGAGGGGAGGGGAGGGGCAGGGGGAGGGTCACCCACCTGGGACTCGGAAGTGCCCCTGGGCACCCACTCGCAGGTACTCCGTATCCGCTTGGTTACAGCCATCCGCCCTGGGGGTGCACGGCCGGCTCACTCTCGGCCCCGCCCACCCGGCCGCGCGCGCTCACCCCGCGCCCGCTCACCTGGGGAACTCCATGTGGACGCTGAGGTTGCCCCCCGCCGAGGCCTTGATGTCCCTGGTGGACATCAGCAGGTGGTCCTTCTTGCCCAAGAACACCTTGCAGTCAGACACCATGGAGACCACGTACCAGAGGCCTGAGAACTGCAAGACCGCTCAGTGGCCCAGGGCGGACCCTCCCAGCATGCGGACCCTCCCGGCATGCGGACCCTCCCGGCATGCGGACCCTCCCGGCATGCGGACCCTCCCGGCATGCGGACCCTCCCGGCACCCGGACCGCGGGCCACAAGGCCCACAGCTCTGAGGCCACTCGGCCGGGGGTCTCCGGAGTGTCCGAGCCCCTGTGCTGTCACTCACCTGCGGCAGGGCTCCTGGCTACTGGGAGCCTCAGTCCTCCGAGTTGTGAAGTGGGTAACTAACCACAAGCAGGGTTGTTTCAGGGTGAAACGGGAGGGACTTTAAAGGGTGTGCAGGCCCAGGACACCAAGCAAGCGTCCCACGGAGGCGGCAGGCTCCACGAGGACACAGTCTCTCCTGTTTCCAGGGGCAGCTCAGCCCGGACCCCCACCCGCGTGGCACAGCACGGGGCCCTGTCGTACCTTGTTGGCATCAAAATCTGGCTGCACCAGGACGTCAGCTCGAGCCGCGGGAGGCCAGAGCAGCAGCAGGACACAGCTCATCAGCGTGGCCCCCATCCCCGTCCGCGCCCCCTGGCCCCGGCACTGGTCCACCGCCCCCCTCTGTGGGCAGCTTTATAGCCCTGCCTGCAGTGGGGCAAGGCCAGCGAGTCGCTTGGGCAGCGGACGGCGTCTCGGCTCCGGAAATGCCAGCCCCTCTTTGTTCATTGTTTGGCACAATCGCCCGAGTGTTCCCACTGGCTCCAGGGGTCATTCCCGGGAGGGCTCTAGAGGGCTTTCACTTGACTTGGGCCTTGCCCATCTGTGGGCATCACAGCTGGAGCCTAGGGCCCATGGGGGCGCCACTGGGAAGCACCCACAGTCAGGTTGCTCCAGCCAGGAGGCTCCCTCTTGGGGCCCAGGTCCCCCAGAGTCCTCACCCCCTCACTTCCCTGCAGAGGAGCGGAGTCACATCAGCCGGGTCTGGGGACCTCGTCTCAGGGGGACAGAGGTGACGTCAGAGGCCCGAGCAGCTCTGCCTCTAAATCCCTGGCTGGGCCTCCAGCAAGCCCGTGTGGAGGGCGGGGCTGGGCCATCACCTGGGGTGGATTATGGGGTCACGGCCACCTTATCACTAATTGCATAAGCGTGTGGACTGCAGTGTCGCCGGGGAGGCGCCTCACGCTGGCCAGGCCTCTCTCCAGGTGGCCTCTTCTGTCCTCTCAGGGGACCCCAGGGGCACAATTTGAGGGGCAGCGCGTGGCCTGGGGCACCCGGAGTCCTTCAGAGGCAGGCGTCCCCAGGGAAGGCCAGCACTGTGCTCCCAGTGGAAGTGTGTTTAGGGTCAGGGAAGGACCCTCGTCGGCTAGTGGGGTGGGAGGAGCGGGGGTCAGGGCCGAGGGCTCCGGCTCACTGCCTCTACTGGGTCCAGGAGGCGCCAGCTCTCAGCTAGATCCCAGAGTCCTGAGACGGAAGGCAGTGAAAGCCTTCCTGTGCAAATATTTACAAAGCATCCGTCTGATAAAGGACTTAAATCCTGAATCTATAGAAAACTCTCAAGACTCAAAAGAAAAAAAGTAAGAAAAACAGGCAAAATACTTGAAAAGATTCCAAATCAGCAAGTAAAGCCATGCAGAGAGGCTCACGGGCATTCGTTCACTGCAAGGAGACGCCCCCGCAGACCCGCAGGCTGGCCGCTCTGCCTCCAGACCAGAGACACTGGGCAGTTACCGCCAGGGTGGGAAACCAAGCACATGGACACCCTGGGGACGGCTCGGCGGATCCTATGAAGGGAGACAGGCAAATACCATGCAATGCGACAATCACAAGCCTAGATACTTACCCAAGAAAAGTGAGACACACTTTAGCCAAAACCTGCTGGTGGCTGGTGATGAGATCTTACCGACAAGCCCTAAAAAACGGAAACGACCAAATGTCATTCAGGGGCAGGACACACAATGCTCTGGGCATGAGACCTCTCCAGACACACGGACCCAGGGCAAACCCCAGATGCCCTATGCTGAGTGACAGAAGCCCCTCCACTAAGCCAGTCTGGAGGGGCACAGACTGTGGCTGTGGAACACGGGAATCCTCAGGGATGGACGGGCCTGGCCGACGACAAAGCGGCTGGCGGAGACGCTGGGGTGACGGACTGTAGTGCATTTGTCTAAACTTACAGAACCAAAGAGGGTGAATTCCGTAGCGTGTAAACTATACCTCAACTTTTAAAAAGTGTAAACAAGACTTCCCTGGGGGTCGAGTGGCTAAGGCTCCATGTTCCCAATGCAGGGGTCCAGGTTCAATTCCCAGTCAGGGAACTACTTCCCACGCACCGCAACTAAAGGTCCTGAATGCCACAGGCAAGACCCGGTGCAGCCGAGCTATGAACTTCTACCTGGAGACTGCAGCATGGATTCACACTCACACAGTGCAGACCACAGCATGTGTTCACACTCACACAGTGTTAGACCGCAGCATGGATTCACACACACAGTGTAGATCCCAGCATGGATTCATACTCACACAGTCAGCCACTGTTTCCAATATGCAGAGTACATCATGAGAAACACTGGACTGGAAGAAACACAAGCTGGAATCAAGATTGCCGGGAGAAATATCAATAACCTCAGATATGCAGATGATACCACCCTTATGGCAGAAAGTGAAGAGGAGCTAAAATGCCTCTTGATGAAAGTGAAAGAGGAGAGTGAAAAAGGTGACTTAAAGCTCAACATTCAGAAAACGAAGATCATGGTATCCGGTCCCATCACTCCTTGGGAAATAGATGGGGAAACAGTGGAAACAGTGTCAGACTTTATTTTGGGGGGCTACAAAATCACTGCAGATGGTGACTGCAACCATGAAATTAGAAGACGCTTACTCCTTGGAAGAAAAGTTATGACCAACCTAGACAGCTTATTCAAAAGCAGAGATATTACTTTGCCAACTAAGGTCTGTCTAGTCAAGGCTATGGTTTTTCCTGTGGTCATGTATGGATGTGAGAGTTGGACTGTGAAGAAGGCTGAGCGCTGAAGAATTGATCCTTCTGAACTGTGGTGTTAGAGAAGACTCTTGAGAGTCCCTTGGACTGCAAGGAGATCCAACCAGTCCATTCTGAAGGAGATCAGTCCTGGGGTTTCTTTGGAAGGAATGATGCTAAAGCTGAAACTCCAGTACTTTGGCCACCTCATGCGAAGAGTTGACTCATTGGAAAAGACTGTGATGCTGGGAGGGATTGGGGGCAGGAGGAGAAGGGGACGACAGAAGATGAGATGGCTGGATGGCATCATGGACTTGATGGACATGGGTTTGAGTGGCCTCCGGGAGCTGGTGATGAACAAGGAGGCTGGCGTGCTGCGGTCCATGGGGTCGCAGAGAGTCAGGCACGCCTGAGCGCCTGGACTGAGCTGAACTGAGCGCCTGGGCTGAGCTGGGCTGAGTGCCTGGGCTGAGCTGGGCTGAGCGCCTGGGCTGAGCTGGGCTGAGCGCCTGGGCTGGGCTGAGTGTGGATGCAGGCAGGTGGGCTGCATAAACTCTGCTCCCGATGCCAGCTCTTGGGTTGAGGGGCAGGGAGACAACGTGTCCGAAGCCCCCAGGTAAGATCTGAGTGTGGCAGGCAGAGGTCCGACCTCTCACCACAGAACTGTGGGGTGAGAGCAAGCAGGGATCAAGGCGCAGGTCGCTGCGGCCTGCAGACCCCCACGGACCCCGTTGAGCCTCAGGTGTGGGCAGCTTCTGAGGCCACAGAGAACGCTCCCGCCGCCAGCATGTTCCCTGCCGGGGTCTGGAGACGCTGTCACAAGCGCTCGATGCCCGCTCACCTCCTGCCTCCCCAGCCCCATCATCTCCGAAGTCCAGTCTGCACACAGCGGCCTGAGCAAAGCTTGTAGAGCGTCAGTCTGATGCATCCCTGCTGGAATCACTGTGTGCAGAGCACAAACCCGCCCCGAGTGCAGACTCGCCGAGCGCAAACCCGCGCGCAGCCCAGCCCAGTGCCGCCCAGCTCCCCAGCAGTCAGCCCAGCCCGCCCCCGCCCTGCCTGGGGCCTCCTGCTCATACCCTCTGGCCCAGGGGTCCTCTGGTCCCGTCCAGCCCCTCACCAGAGTCCCCGCTACTCAGGTTACTTCTCACCCTCTGCCTAGTCAGCGGCCTTCCTCAAACCCAGCCAACCGCCCGTCTGTGTCCTGGGGGCTGGGTACCATCTCAGTGCTCTCCTGTGTTTATTTGTTCTCTGCTCTCCTGTGAGCCCCGAGATGACAGGAACTGCCCCAGCCTGCAGGCCGCCCGTCAGCCTCTGTTTCCCAAGCCTGGAGTGCGGGGCCTGGCGGTGGGCACTGCCCACTGACCCTTGTGAGTGAACGAGGGTCAGGCCCAAGTTGCTGTGACCCCAGGTCTGCCAGCTGGAAACCTCACAGCACGCATTTGCCTGTGGGCAGGGTCTGTGTGGCCACATCCGGCCTGAGGTGGCCCTGAGTGCCTTGCACCCCAGGCCCAGACAGCAGCGGCTCAGTGTGGGCCAGGGCCTCCGTCGCGGCCTCAGCATCCTGGAGGAGACCAGCGCACGCTCTGCTGTGTGCAGAGGGGGTTTGTGGCAGCTCAGGACGAGGACGGGGTCACCGGCAGGAGATGTGCCTTGGTGGGCGGTGGGCAGATCAGAGCTGGCGAGGCCCTGGACCCAAGAAGGTGCAGTCCCAGAAGTGGCCACAGAGCGGTAGCAGAGACGTTGCTCGCAGGGCTGGTGGGAGAGCTTAGATGGGGCCTGCGGTTCACTGAGCTGGGGAGGGGTCCCCTAGAAGGAAAGCCGCCTTACACTGAGGTGAGGTCTGCTGAAGTGCTTGCTTCCTGGGTGGCACCAATGGCAAAGAACACATCTGCCAGTGAGGAGGCGTGAAAGACGCAGGTTTGATCCCTGCGTCTGGAAGATCCCCTGGAGGAGGGCATGGCAATCCACTCCAGTATTCCTGCCTGGGGAATCCCCATGGACTGAGGAGCCTGGCGGGCTACAGTCTGTGGACTCGCACAGAGTTGGGCACGACTGAAGTGAGTTAGCACCTGTGCATTCTGCTGAAGGGTTGCCAAGCTCCAAAACTGCCACCAACGAATGGATAAACAAGCGTGGTCTATCCACACGTCGGAAGATTGTCCATATAAGGACACGATGAACCTTGAGGACAGGGTGCTGGGCGAGAGGCCAGACTCCGAAGGCCGCGTGGTGTAGGAGCCCCCTGTGGGACGTGCATAATAGCAGGTCCACAGAGACGGAAGGGAGATTAGTGGTTACCAGGTGCTGAGCTGGGGGGACTGCTGGATGCGCATGGGGTCTCCCTCTGGGGAGAAATGCCCAGGGGGGCAGTGAGTTGTGCCAGGAAGCCGACATCTGGCTATGGGCTGGCACATGGAAGTGGACACAGCCCAGCCGGGGGGCGACAGCTGCCCAGGACAAAGACAGCTGTGGGGGGCACACAGGGAGGGTTTCAGGGCTAGAGAGCTGGGGGGAGGTCACAGGGAGGGTTTCAGGGCTAGAGAGCTGGAAGGGGGGGTGGGGGGTCACAGGGAGGGTTTCAGGGCTCCCAGAGGCTGCTCTATGTGCTGAGCAGGAGCCAGCGGGAAGGTCCAGGGCAGCGCTGGGTCGGAGGCTATGCCACCATCCCCATCCGCTTCCTCCAGGCTCAGCGCCCAGGGTCGCCCCCTAGTGTCCACCAGTCTGCACAGCAGGCTGCCTGCTCCTGGGGAGCAGAGTTGGGGGCGGCGGTGGAGTTGGGGAGGGGGTTGGCGGGGAGGCGCAGGGCGGCTGGGGAAATCCCAGCTGGGCCCCGCTGCCAATGGCTGCCTGTGGCCAGCGCCCTGCGTGCCGCTCCTGCCCTGAGGGCCCCTCCTGGGCTGGCGCCCACCTCATCCATCCAGCCTCCTGGTAAAGAGCGCCGGGAGGAGCTCTGGCTGGGCGTCCCGGGCTGGGGTCCTTCAGGCCTTGCCCACTGCCCCATCCAGTGCCCCTGGGCCTCCTCTGTGGAGCCATGGGGAGCCACCCCTGCCCGTGGTGGCCGTTTGTGCCAGACACTCCGGCCCCGGGGTCCTCCAGGCCTGGGGGCAGGGCGACGCTTCACTGCAGGTCTGTGTGTGACGGGCTCTCTTTGGCCCCCTTTCCTGCAGGGCGCGCGTCCTGTCCCCAGGCAGGGGTGGCTGCTGCTGCTAAGTCACTTCAGTCGTGTCCAACTCTATGTGACCCCATAGACGGCAGCCCACCCGGCTCCCCCGCCCCTGGGATTCTCCAGGCAAGAACACTGGAGTGGGCTGCCATTTCCTTCTCCTATGCGTGAAAGTGAAAAGTGAAAGTGAAGTCACTCAGTTGTGTCCGACTCTTAGCGACCCCATGGACTGCAGCCCACCAGGCTCTTCCGTCCATGGGATTTTCCAGGCAAGAGCACTGGAGTGGGGTGCCATTGCCTTCTCCAAGGCAGGGGTGGGGCACCGGCTTATCTGAGGTCCTTCCTGTGAGGGCCCGCAGGACAGACAGTTTCATCTTTCATCACCTTCCAAGCTGCCTATCCTGTGTCCACAGCATCCTGGAAGCCAGCCAGCAGAGGAGGCTGGGAGCTGTGGTTTGCAGGGGCCCCCTCCCCTTGAGGGCATCCTCCCAGGTACTTCCGCTTGGGTTTTGGGGCCTCAGACAGATCCTGCTAAACCCTCTGACCTCTGCTCTCAGGCCGGGTCTCCAGTGGCCCAGAGTGGGCAGCCGCAGTCCAAGGAAAGCACTCATGTGGCCGTGGGGGTCTGGCCAGGCTCATGGTGAGCAGAGGCGGGGGGCATCACAGGGAGGCTGCCCAGAGAGTGGGCAGGTCCGGATGGCGGGTGGGCGGCGGGTGGCACAGGGCGCTCCAGTTGAGTGCTGGCCGTGGTGGAGCAGGAGACAAGGGCCCGTTGGGCAGGAAGGGGGGTGGGCCAGGAGCATGTGGGAGCTTTCAAAAAACGGTGTCGGGGGGAACTTTTTGTATTTTTAATGCCTAAAACGAAAGATACCCAAAACCACAGCTTCTGGAGGAACTGTTTGTTCTTGCCTCTCTTCTCAGAAGTGACCTTGGCGTGGGTTCAAGAGCAGGGTGTCTGACCCGCCTAGACTGAGCGACAGAGCTTGGCTCCCTGGAAGGGAGGGGATGGTGCCGCTGAGGGCAGGATGCTCATTCTGGAAAATTCTAGTGGAGGGCCGCTGGAGAAGCCGGGGTGGCATGAAGGTGCCCGTGTGGAAGGGGCCCCGCACACGGTCCAGCCCCTCCTTGCTCCCCGGCACGGCTGGAGGATGAGGAGAGAGGCAGGAGGGAGCCTGGTGATGAGACGCCGCCCACAGCACTGCGTCCAGAGCCACATAAATGGGTGTCCAGAGGCGGGAGGGCTGCTCAGCCCAAGCCCGGGCAGGTCGCTGGCGTGTGGGCCTCGCGAGGATGCGTGTGGTGCTGCTCGCCGCCCTGCTGGCTGCGGTCTCGGTGCCCGGCGCCCGGGCCGTGTGGCTGGGGAGGCTGGACCCTCAGCAGGTGGTGGCTCCCCTGCGCCGGTGCGGGCCTGGGGCCACACGGGTCCTCGGGCCTTTGTGGTCTCCGGGCTCCCCTGGGACCCCCTGGACCACAGGGGCTGCAGGAGGCCGGGCTGGGGCTGGAGGGACAGCCCCTCACCTGCGCCCCCTCCCTCAGCTCATGGGGTCCTGGTATGTCCTCGCCGTGGCCTCGGGGGAGAAGGACTTCGCGCTGGAGAAGGCCACAAAGAGCGTCGAGGGGGTCGAGGTGATGCTGACGTCCCAGAACACCCTGAAGATGCGGGCTTCCCGGCACAGGTGGGTGGGGCTGGGGGGCATGGCTGGGTGGCTGGCCTGCCCTCCCCTCCCTCAGCACCAGGCTCTGCTGTGAGCTCCACCCTCCAGGGGGGGGGGGGGGGGGGGGGGGGGGGGGGGGGGGGGGTCACAGGGAGGGTTTCAGGGCTCCCAGAGGCTGCTCTATGTGCTGAGCAGGAGCCAGCGGGAAGGTCCAGGGCAGCGCTGGGTCGGAGGCTATGCCACCATCCCCATCCGCTTCCTCCAGGCTCAGCGCCCAGGGTCGCCCCCTAGTGTCCACCAGTCTGCACAGCAGGCTGCCTGCTCCTGGGGAGCAGAGTTGGGGGCGGCGGTGGAGTTGGGGAGGGGGTTGGCGGGGAGGCGCAGGGCGGCTGGGGAAATCCCAGCTGGGCCCCGCTGCCAATGGCTGCCTGTGGCCAGCGCCCTGCGTGCCGCTCCTGCCCTGAGGGCCCCTCCTGGGCTGGCGCCCACCTCATCCATCCAGCCTCCTGGTAAAGAGCGCCGGGAGGAGCTCTGGCTGGGCGTCCCGGGCTGGGGTCCTTCAGGCCTTGCCCACTGCCCCATCCAGTGCCCCTGGGCCTCCTCTGTGGAGCCATGGGGAGCCACCCCTGCCCGTGGTGGCCGTTTGTGCCAGACACTCCGGCCCCGGGGTCCTCCAGGCCTGGGGGCAGGGCGACGCTTCACTGCAGGTCTGTGTGTGACGGGCTCTCTTTGGCCCCCTTTCCTGCAGGGCGCGCGTCCTGTCCCCAGGCAGGGGTGGCTGCTGCTGCTAAGTCACTTCAGTCGTGTCCAACTCTATGTGACCCCATAGACGGCAGCCCACCCGGCTCCCCCGCCCCTGGGATTCTCCAGGCAAGAACACTGGAGTGGGCTGCCATTTCCTTCTCCTATGCGTGAAAGTGAAAAGTGAAAGTGAAGTCACTCAGTTGTGTCCGACTCTTAGCGACCCCATGGACTGCAGCCCACCAGGCTCTTCCGTCCATGGGATTTTCCAGGCAAGAGCACTGGAGTGGGGTGCCATTGCCTTCTCCAAGGCAGGGGTGGGGCACCGGCTTATCTGAGGTCCTTCCTGTGAGGGCCCGCAGGACAGACAGTTTCATCTTTCATCACCTTCCAAGCTGCCTATCCTGTGTCCACAGCATCCTGGAAGCCAGCCAGCAGAGGAGGCTGGGAGCTGTGGTTTGCAGGGGCCCCCTCCCCTTGAGGGCATCCTCCCAGGTACTTCCGCTTGGGTTTTGGGGCCTCAGACAGATCCTGCTAAACCCTCTGACCTCTGCTCTCAGGCCGGGTCTCCAGTGGCCCAGAGTGGGCAGCCGCAGTCCAAGGAAAGCACTCATGTGGCCGTGGGGGTCTGGCCAGGCTCATGGTGAGCAGAGGCGGGGGGCATCACAGGGAGGCTGCCCAGAGAGTGGGCAGGTCCGGATGGCGGGTGGGCGGCGGGTGGCACAGGGCGCTCCAGTTGAGTGCTGGCCGTGGTGGAGCAGGAGACAAGGGCCCGTTGGGCAGGAAGGGGGGTGGGCCAGGAGCATGTGGGAGCTTTCAAAAAACGGTGTCGGGGGGAACTTTTTGTATTTTTAATGCCTAAAACGAAAGATACCCAAAACCACAGCTTCTGGAGGAACTGTTTGTTCTTGCCTCTCTTCTCAGAAGTGACCTTGGCGTGGGTTCAAGAGCAGGGTGTCTGACCCGCCTAGACTGAGCGACAGAGCTTGGCTCCCTGGAAGGGAGGGGATGGTGCCGCTGAGGGCAGGATGCTCATTCTGGAAAATTCTAGTGGAGGGCCGCTGGAGAAGCCGGGGTGGCATGAAGGTGCCCGTGTGGAAGGGGCCCCGCACACGGTCCAGCCCCTCCTTGCTCCCCGGCACGGCTGGAGGATGAGGAGAGAGGCAGGAGGGAGCCTGGTGATGAGACGCCGCCCACAGCACTGCGTCCAGAGCCACATAAATGGGTGTCCAGAGGCGGGAGGGCTGCTCAGCCCAAGCCCGGGCAGGTCGCTGGCGTGTGGGCCTCGCGAGGATGCGTGTGGTGCTGCTCGCCGCCCTGCTGGCTGCGGTCTCGGTGCCCGGCGCCCGGGCCGTGTGGCTGGGGAGGCTGGACCCTCAGCAGGTGGTGGCTCCCCTGCGCCGGTGCGGGCCTGGGGCCACACGGGTCCTCGGGCCTTTGTGGTCTCCGGGCTCCCCTGGGACCCCCTGGACCACAGGGGCTGCAGGAGGCCGGGCTGGGGCTGGAGGGACAGCCCCTCACCTGCGCCCCCTCCCTCAGCTCATGGGGTCCTGGTATGTCCTCGCCGTGGCCTCGGGGGAGAAGGACTTCGCGCTGGAGAAGGCCACAAAGAGCGTCGAGGGGGTCGAGGTGATGCTGACGTCCCAGAACACCCTGAAGATGCGGGCTTCCCGGCACAGGTGGGTGGGGCTGGGGGGCATGGCTGGGTGGCTGGCCTGCCCTCCCCTCCCTCAGCACCAGGCTCTGCTGTGAGCTCCACCCTCCACTCCGTCTCCAAGGTCTGCGTCCTGGGCTCCGGCCGGGGGCACCCTGGGTGGGACTCATGCCTTCTCCAGCGAGGCCGGCACAGCCTCTGACCGCCCCCTCTGCCCCGGTCCTTGGGCAGCTTGGCAGCAGCTCTGGTCAACAGGAGAGGCTGCTTCTTTGCTCAAGGCCCTCCTGAGTGGCTGCTCAAGGTGGGTCCGTACATTCGAGCCCACACGGTCTGGGGGGCCCTGGGGGAGCCCAGAGACCATGAAGGACCCGTGTCACTGAAGTGTCCAAGTCCCCGCCTGTCGCTCAGGATGGCTGGTGGGCACCACCCCGGCCCTGGCGTCATCACGCAGCCTGAGCGGCCGGCAGCCCAGTCCCGAGAGGAGGTCGTCTGCCCTGCTCCTTCCTGCAGCCGAGCCTTCTGCAGCCGCCTCCCAGCGGGAGTGGCCTGGCTGTGGACAAGCCAGGACAGAGAACACGGGGCTTGGGGTGGGGGGCCCTGCTGTGCTGGGTGATCACAGGCTCACACGCATCATGGCTCAGAGAGTCCTAACAAGGCTGAAAAAGCCATCCAAACACGGAAGCTTGGCATCCGGACGGCCAGGCCCCATGGGACGGCCGTGGATGGCGAGGGGACGAGGGCGCTTGCAGGGGCGGGGGCCTCCCAGCCCTTTCTGGCGTCCACTTGCGGGTGCCGTTGGTCAGCGGCCTTGCTCCCTGCTGCGTGGAGGCGCGAGTGTCTGAGGACCTGGGCCACACCGGGCGGAAGGGGCGGGGCCCAGGCCTGGCTGCAGGGTGCACCCTGACAGCTGGGCCCGAGGACGGGCAAGAGGGTGCTTTGTTTTGTGATTTAAGGTGAGTTTCACGTGTCGGTCTTCGAATAGGAAACACACTTACCTGGTTCGAAGGTCAGAGTCCCCTAGGGGTCCAAGGGTGAGGATGCTGTGCTCTCACTGCCAAGGGCCCCAGTTCGATCCCTAGCCAGGGAACTAAGAGCCCTCAAACTGTGCCGTGCAGGCAAAAAAAAAGAAACGAGGAGGTGGACAGAGGGGCCTTTCCTCCCCTCCTCAGGTGGCGGCCCCTCCCAACAGGCAGCCCCTGGTTTTGTCTGTGATGGCTCCTCGGAGATGTTCAGGAGCACGCAAGTCTCTTAAGTATTTGGGCAAGCCACAATTTGGTGTCAGCCCCCAGGGTTCTCTGCCCTCTTTTGAAACATTTAAGATTTTATTCTCTTTTGCCTTTCTTAAAGTTTTAAAAGCTGTGGTAAGATAAACATAACAAAATTCACCATCTTGACCATTTTAAGTGCATAGTTCAAGGGCATCAAACACGTTCACCTTGTGCAAGCCTCACCTGCATCTCCGGAACTTTCTCACCTTCTCAAACTGACCCCCTGTCCCCAGCAGACACACTCCCCGTCCTCTCCCGCAGCCCCTGGCTGCACTGCCTGCTTCTGTCTCTGTGGGTTTGACTCCTCTAGGGTCTCACGTGAGTGGACCCTGCATTAGTCTTTTTTCAAAGGAAAACTGTTTTCGATGTCCTTATGCTCACTCTGGCCCTGCTGGGTCTCTGGTGCTGTGCGGGCTCTCTCTGGGAGTGGAGGGCGGTGGCTCCTCTCAGTTGCACAGGCCTCTCTTCTCCTGTGTTGGAACATGGGCTCTGCCGCATGTGGGATCCCCCCAGGCCAGGGACCGAGCCCTGGTCTCCGGCTTGGCAGGCAGATTTTTTACTACTGAGGTAGGACGGGGTGGGAAGCCCCTGCGTCTGTCTTGTGTCTGGTTTATCTCACAGAACACAGCATCCTCCAGGTTCACCCACGTTTCGGCCTGTGTCAGGATTTCCTTCTTGAAGGCTGAGTAATATTCCACCGCAGGGTTGGACCACATCCAGCTCCCTTTCATCCATTGATGGATGTCTGGATTGCTTCCGGCTTTTGGGCCTTGTAGACATGGATGTGCAAATATCTTTTTGAGACCCTGTTTTCAATTCTTTTGGAGACACACCCAGATTGTGGGATTATTGGGTCATCTGCTGACTCTATGTGACTTTTTCTGAGAAACTTTTTTCACAGCCGAGTAATACTCCCCTGGGCTGCCTTCTAGGGCTCTGCTGATGGGCAGACAGCGGTCCCTAGTCTTTCGCAACTGGAAACACACCTAGGGGTGTGGACGTTGGTGCACTGGCCTGGGAGGAACAAACCCCTGGAGCTGAAGTGCGTCTGTCCTTTTTCCGTGTCACACGAGGCGGGTGCCCCGAGCTGGTATGAGACTGGGTGGCCCCACGGTTGTTTTTACTGCCTCCTCTGATCACAATGGAGGGGGCATCTGGGGGCCTGTCCTTCTGAGGCTCCTCCTCAGCCCAGCGTCTGTTCATATTTTTGCATGTTTTTCCCTGGGGCAGGTTTTCATTGACATGCAAGAATGCTTAGCTATTGGTGATTTTGGCTACCGTCTGTAATAAGGTTGGTTGCGAATTTATTTCCCAGTCGGTCATTCTTACACCTTCGAGCAGTTTTTGGTAGGAAGAGTTCTTCTGTGTTTGTGTAGATGTAACTCCGGCTTCTTTTTAGGGGCTCTGGATCTTGTGATGTAGTTGTTAGGAGGTCTTTCCACCTCCCTGGAGCTGAGAGGCCTCTGATCTCTGAGCTGCTTGGGGCTACACCCTGGGGGCCTGCGAGGTGTGACCGCTGATGGATGCCCAGCTGGCCGGAGATGCTTGCTTCGTGGCGTGCTAACCTCTCGGGCACTTTGCTTCACTTCTGGACTCTCTGCTCTGCTCCTTCGATCAGTCTGCTTCTGCGCCAGTGAGTCCGGGTGCTTGCCCCCTCGTGGCTCCGCAGTGCGCATTGTTAGGGATCAGCTAGTTCTTGCTGGTGATGCAGCTTTCGGGCTTTTCCTCGTGACTCCTGGGTCTTGCAGGGAACTTGGCTGTGAGCTCGTCTTGCTGTGCTCACAGAAGGCCGTATTCTCATTTTACGAGTTGACGGCTTAGGGACACTGGCCTCTTCAGACGTGGAGTCGCTTTACCCCAAACCGCAGACCCTGTTTGTCTCAGGCCCCTTCATGCCCTCCGCAGCGCTCCCGAGTTCTCTCCATGTGGTTCTGACACAGCAGGTCCCTCGGGAGGTGGCACCGATCCTGCAGGTCCCCAGCCAGCCTGTGGCCCCGACAGGCCACTTGTGGTTGATACCAGGGTTTCTGGGTGACTGCGGCCCCAGAGGGGGAGCCCCCTGCAGCCACGCTGGCCAGGTCCGGGCGGTCCTGCCCCTGGATCTGGCTGACACCGGATCCGTCTGTGCTCCAGGCTGGAGAGATGCCTCCTGCAGGCTGTGGAGCTGCGGAGACAAAATTCCGGATGGGTCTTCGGGAATCCCGGTAAGGATGGCGGCCGCTGCGGTCCTTCCGGCAGCGTGGGGGCTCCTCCAGCCCCCTGACCGCGGTCCGGCTGCCTTCTGCCCCCAGGGGCCTCGGGTCTTCCACCCCAGCTGTGTCCCCAGGCCCGTGTGTGCGGGTTCAGCCCCTCGCGAAGGGGAGGGGCAGCTCCACCCCAGCTCCAGGGGCGATTCTCCAGGAACTGGGAGGTGCGTGGGGCCAGTCCTCGGCCAGCAGCTCAGCGGGACCCCGGCCCTCCGGCTATGGTGTCTGGGGAGGTGGGTGCGGATGGGGTGTCCTCTGCCACCATGGGGACCGGATCTGAGGAGGGCGGCCCGGGAAGAGCTGGGGCTCACCTGCCATCCCCCGACCGCCTGGAGACCCTGTGTGCCGGGGCTGGGTCGGGGCGGGCGGGGGCGAGCGGACCGAGCCTGGGGGCTCTCGGTCCACTGGGGCCTGACGCACCCCCCACCCCCCGGGGGCACCTGTCTCTAGCCCTGGGCGTGCTGGAGTACCGGGTGCTGGGCACCGACTTCAGGGACTACGCCGTCGTGTTCACGCAGCTGGAGGCCCAGGAGGAGGCCTTCAGCACCGTGGAGCTGTACAGTGAGTGCGCGGGCTCGGCCCCCCGCCCCCCGGGCTCGGCCCCCCGC
>SJYG01001167.1:306488-328455 GCA_006410535.1 Litocranius walleri
GGGGGGCCTTGAGCCCAGGGAAGGGGAGGCGGCGGTGGGGGGACCAGGCCCAGGGTCAGTCTGGAAATCCCACGAGGACTGTCCCCAAACCCCCATCACTTTGTGCTATCAAACTCAAGTGGCTGCTTTTTTGAGAAGTCCCCACGGCCCACGGGGGGCTGGGGGCAGGGGTGGTGGAGCATCTCCCCTGAGCGGTGGGACCGGCCCGGGTCCCGGCTGGAATGTCCCAGGATGGCAGAGCCTCAAGAGGTCTCCCAGGTCCCCAGCTCACAGCCTGCTCCCCCCACCCAGGTCCCAGGGGTGCCAGACACACTCGCTAATCCTGCGGAGAGACAGGAAGAAGCCGGTGTTCAGGAATACCTGTGTGTACCCACTGGGCCACGGGGGGCTGGGGGAGGGCCGTCCAGGGCTGCCTGAGCCCCCAGGACCCTGGACGGGACCCCTGACCGCACGGCCCCCAGCAGTCCTCCCCGGAGAGCATGCGCCGGTGGGGACAGACACTGGGATGCGCAGTCAGCCCACAGTGGCCCAGAGTTGGCTCGGCCAGCGTGTGCCCAGGAGCCCGGGCCTGGGGTGGGGGGCTTTGCTGCCCTTCCAGAGGCCCCACGGTGCGGGTGGTGGGGCCCAGGGGCCTCCAGAAGGACCGCAGTGCTCAAGGGTGAGCAGGGGGCTCTGGGCTTCCTTCCTTCCAGTGAGGGGCGTGGAGGGCTTCCGCGTGATGGTCCCCGACTACAGCGCCAGCGTGGTCTACCTGCGCCTGGGCCGGGCAGGCCGGACCGGCCGGACCACCAGGACCCTGCTGCTCTTCAGTGAGTCAGGGGCTGCAGCCCCGGGCCCTGCAGGGCGGCCCCCCCGCCCCGAGCCTGTCTGGGGACCCCCACTCCCGGCTGACGCTTCCCGTCCCCCACCAGCAGCTGCGGTTCCCTGACCCAGAGCCGGGGGCGTTCTGGTGAGGGGTGGTGCCAGGGGCCGGGCACCCTTCAACGGGGGGCTCTGACGCTGCGGCTCTGATCCGCACCCGCCCCCACCCACCGCAGGCAGACAGCCCACTTGCAACTTCCTGAGCATGAAGAAGTTCATCAACGCGAGTGAGGCCCTGGGGCTCGCCAGCCGTGTGGCCGTGCTCCCGAAAGACGGTGAGGTGTGGGCGGCACTGCCCCGGGACCACCCCGAGCCGCTGGGGAGCCGGTCCCCGTGCGGGACGGAGGGGCAGAGGGCGACAGGGTCACCTTTAAAGAAAGTCACAGCTGTGTGCACGTGCCCTCCTGTCTCCCCAGGGCCCCTTGAGAACACGGGTGGCCAGGGTCCCTGCGGGGCGGCTGGCAGGGCCTGAGGCCCCAAGGGACCTGCCACGTGTGCCGGGCAGACATGGGCTCTCCTTCCCCTGCAGCCTCCTGCGCGCACACCATCCTGCCGTGAGCCGGCTGCCCACATGCTCCTCCCCATCAGCCTTGGCTTGTGGTCCTCCCAGACCCCGGGAGCGAGTTCCAGCTTGCAGGCTTCACACCCCGCTGCTTGTTGAGACGGGTCTGGAGACCCTAGGCCACTGATGGTGTGAAGCTTGGGCGGGCGTGGGCCCAGCAGGGTGGGGGTGAGGTGCATGCTGACTGGGGCGGGGGGTGCCCGGGGCTGGGTCCTTTGGATGGAGAAGCAGGCAGCTGCTGCCTGCCCTCGTCTGTGGGAAATAGATGGGACCAGCCCAGTGTGACAGCCGTGTGCTTCCCCCGCCACCGCCCTCCACGTTCCTCGACATCCGACACTTCCCAGGAAGCCGGGGAGAGGGCCGGGGCGAAGAGGCAGACACCAACACAGTCACCCGGGTTCAGTCGTGGGCCCTGAGGACTGTGTCCAGAGGTGCCAAGTGCGAACTGTGGCAGGTCGGGGAGGAGGGGCCACGGCCCTGAAGACTGTGTCCAGAGGTGCCAAGTGCAAACCATGGCAGGTCAGGGAGGAGGGGTCACGGAGAGTTTCTTGGAGGATGTGACGTTTGAGCTGAGAAAGTTATGGTGGCGCTGGAGCAGGGAGGGCTGTCCCGGAAGAGGAAACAGCCTGAAAACCCCCAGAACAGCGGAGATGGTGGAAAGGGTGGGTGCAGGGCTGCTTGGAAGGGGAGGAGGTGGTTGGGGCTGCTGATGGCCTGGGAGAGATGGGATCCAGAGCAGAGGTCAGGGTGGAGAACAGACGTTAGAGAGACAGGGCTATTTAGGGGTGGGGTTGCTGGCGTGGACAAGTCAGGCCACCTGCGGAGAGAAGCAGGGCTGAATCGGTCAGCTACTGCTGTGTAACAACCACACACATGCATTTCTCTTTATCGTTATCAGGCTGCTCCTCAACTTGCAGGATCTTAGTTCTCTGACCAGGGACTGGACCCAAGGCCAGGGCAGTGAAGGCACCCGAGTCCTACCCGCTGGGCAGCTAGGGAACTCCCCCCCAACCAATGTGTTTAGCGACTCACCTAGGGCTCAGCTCGAGACTGGGGGGCACAGGCGGGCCGAGCGGTGGAACTCAGCTGGGTGTGCTCTGCCAGCCCCAGGGGCGGGAGACGGGCTGATCTGGGCCGGCTCAGCCCTGGGGGCTCGGGGGCCCTCACCCTCCAGCTGCTGGGCTAACCACAGGGTGCCTGTCTTGTGGCCGCCATGAGGGCACACGGGGTGGGGAGCGAACAGGGGTCCTCTGAAGGCGCAGGCCCGCCCGGAGTTGCTCGCCTCTGTCCTCTGAGTCGCCGCCTGGCCCCACTCTCCACTGCAGCAGCTCCTGTCGGGGGCTTCCCTCCACCTGCCTCTCTGCTCTGGGGCTCCCGTCGCGCCTGCGTGGCTTGAGCCCTACAGGCCTCTTCCACTCCACGCACCTCCTGGCCCAGCACTCGGTCTCCCTGGCGGACAGAGAGGCAGGGGGCCGCCTGGGTGCGCCTGTCTTGGAAGGAGGAAGGGTGGCCCCTCTGGGGGTGGGGGTCCCCAGAGCGTTGGTTCTGAGGCTCCACACCTTGTCCTCGAAGATGCTTCTTTTTCACGTGCTTGGCCACCTCTGAAGGAGGCGTGGGGACACGCGCCAGGTGGGCACAGGCCTCAGCCCATCTCCAGCCTGGAGGGTCGGCTCAAGGCCGCCCCATGCCAGGTTCAGTCACGAGGTGCTTGGGAGGCTTGGAGGGTTTTCTGTGCGTTTGCCTCCAGCGTACCCTAGGTGCCCAGGGCCACACCCATGGTTCCTCAGGAAACCTGTCTTTCTCTAGGTTTGATGGTTAGAATTTGGGAGCGCTCAGTCAGCAATGGCACCCCACTCCAGAACTCTTGCCTGGAAAATCCCATGGATGGAGGAGCCTGGTGGGCTGCAGTCCATGGGGTCCCTAAGAGTCGGACACGGCTAAGCGACTTCACTTTCACTTTTCTGCCGGGGTCCAGCCCCAGTGGATCCAGGGTGATTAGAAGGTGGGGACGGAGTAGGCTTCCTAGAAAAAAGCTATTTAATTACAGATATAGAGGGAGATTAGAAGCGGATAGTGTAGTAGGAAAATTAGTGAAGAAAAAGAGGCTGAATAACTGGTTTATGTGGAATACTAATCACCATCTACGTAGGCCACAGGTGTCTTTCTGTTCTCCTGAAGGAGAGGAGGCACTGAGGCCTCCCCAGTCTGATCTTAGCAGCTCAGGCAGAATTAGCAGGCTTGGTGAGTACCCCCATACCAGATGGGAATTCAGTCAGGAAAATGGGGAGCAAGAAAGAAGTGACACGGGGGAATCAGTCTTTCCAGAAACTGATCCCATTTCTTTATTTTTCAGGTTTGTTTATATACCTTTTGTTATACATAGGGATGAATACAGAGTCACGCAGGGGTCAGCAGACCTGACCCTTGTCACAATCAGGTGCTTCATATAAAATTATACAACAGTCTTATGGGTTTTTACATCATCTTCTGGCCATGAGGTCTGCTGACATTTTATGGCCCTTTCTGATACCAGTCAGTTAACCAGAAAACTTATTTTTCCAGGGGTGATTTTTTCTTAAATCAGGCACCACCCTCCAAATAAAGTTGCATTCCCAAAGGGTGAGGGTGTAGTGAGTTACAACTAGGAAAGGAATTTACTTAACCCAAGGTTAACATGATTAATCTTAAAGGTTAATACTTATTTCTCTTATATACTTAAAGGTTAATACTTATTTTTTCTATATGCTAGTTATATTTATTATAAGGGCAGGGAATATGGAGATTTAGCAGCAAACATCAGCCCAACAAATGAAAACCCTTCACCAATGTTCCCTTTATGATCTATTTAGTCTTAAGATAGTGATAAGGCTACATTTTTGCATAGCAAGGACACAGTGATTTATAACAAAGCTCAGTGATCTATTACAAAAGAGAAAATTCATTAACTCAGCGTCTAGTATTGCTACCATCAAAAACTACTATATTTCCTTTTCTATATTCCAAATACATTAATTAATATATTCCTAGGTGCCTAAGGATATGGAGGCCTGGTGGCAATCAAATGAGAAAAGCCCTATGCTAATACTCCAAACTCTCTATGCTGTTTATGGTTGAGAGGTTGTCACACAAGCTAGTCTGTCAGCAGAGAGGTTTGACCTGAGCCACCCTTGTCACACCCAGGGCAGGGAATTGGCAGTAATTACTGACAGGACAAATGAAAAAACCCTTCACCAATATAATTCTTAATTAACCCACTAATACTATACTAATAATCTTCTAACTTCTCAAAAGAGTCTGTATTTAGAAAGTTTTAAAGCATCCCATGCCTCTCACAGCTGGAAGGCTGTAAACAATCACATGCGGCTGGACGAACCTGATCAGGCAGGCCAGAGAACCTTCAGAGTTTGTAAGTTGAAACACTCTTGTCACACCCAGGAATTTTTATTGATTTGGAGCTGCAAGTTAACTCCTTCTCTGAGAGGAATGGTTATGGGGGAGAGCCCCCGTAAAGTACTCTGGTTTGGGGGTAGATGCTCGGGAACAGGGGGTTTCCTGAGGCTTGATCACGCCTTTGTGTATGCCAAGCTTCTTTTCTCATGACCTTTGCCATGGGCGGAGTTCCTCACGCTGGCTCCCAGCACTTTTCACTTTCATGAATTGGAGAAGGAAATGGCAACCCAAGCCAGTGTTCTTGCCTGGAGAATCCCAGGGACGGGGGAGCCTGGTGGGCTGCCATCTATGGGGTCACACAGAGTCAGACACGACTGAAGCGACTTAGCAGCAGTCTCAAACATCCGAGGGGCCCTTATGTGAACCTCAAAGACCTCCCCGGAGCCTTAGTACTTCCCGCGGACCAGATCCAGCAATGCAGGGTCTTGGTCTGCTCTGCACCCTGAGGCTAGGTCTCGCCGTGGCGCCGGGATTGGGTTCTGTTCCCTGCATTTTAACAGCCTCCTCCTAGATTTGATCCCCAGCCGACCTCACCTCTTCCCAGGGGGTTCTTCTGGGTTGAGAGCTCCTCAGGTCCTGGAGGACCCCTGCCCACGAGGGCACCAATTCCTCTGGGCGTACCCATGAAGGCGCAGGTGTGAGCAGGCACACACACGCTCCCACTCATTCACTGTCCTGCTGGGGGCCAGAGGGGTGCGCACACGGGGGGAGGGGACAGCGGTGAGGAGGAGGAGGTTGGGGACAGAGATAATGACCCCCAGCAACATGCCCAGCCCATAGCAGGGGAAGGGGGTCGCCAGGGTGCCCCCTGGGCCATCCCTAGAGAGGCCTGGGGAAAGACAGGTTCTGACATCCTGTGTTCACCACTCTGGGCACCGGGAACTAGGATGAGGCTCCTCCCCAGCGTGGAGGGGCTACAGGAGAGGAGGCCTCAGCTTACTTAGACGGGGCGGTGCTTAGACGGGGCAGTGCTTAGACGAGGTGGTCCCGGAGGCCCCATAGGATGGCAGGAGAGTGTTGGCCTTGCTCCCTGATCCGTGACCCACTGTGCTCCGAGTCCCTAGAAAAAGCTTTCTGCTCCCTGAGGTCCTTCTGAGCATGGGCAGCCTGGGGACATGGACGTGGGGGACTGGGGACCCGATGCAGAAGGGTGCAGGGACTGGACCACCCATCGGGGACCAGGGACAAGACCCTCCTTGTTGGCCCCTGGGGGCCCTCATTTGGACCCCTGGTTGGGGTGAGGAGGCCTCCGGAGTGACCTGGGCACGGGGACAGTGGAGGGGGGAGGTGGCGAGGGAGGTGTGAGGTCCCTCTCGCCCAGGAGCGGGCAGGCTCTGCTCCTTCAGGTGTGGGCCGTGCTGGAACCACTGCCTTGCCGAGTTGCCGTCATGCCCCGCCAGCCTCCTCTGTCCATGGGGCTTTTCGGGTAAGAGTACTGAGGGGGCTGCCTTTTCCCTTCTCTAGGGGATCTTCCCAGTGTGTGTCCTGCATCACAAGCGGATTCTTTACCCGCTGAGCAGTCGGGGAACCTGGACCCCAAACAAGGGATTTGGTCTCTGCTTTTCCTGCCTGGGGCTGCAGTGCTGGAGATGACCACGAGGGGGCGGGCAGTGCCCACTCTGCTCCGTGGAGGATAGCCCAGGGTCATTCTGGGCGTCCCCCTGCCTCTGACTCAACAGGCACCTTTTATTGTTAGCCTCCAGGCCCACAGTGTCAGCTGCTCAGAGGTGGGAGGGGGCTCTGAGACCCTCTGTTGATGGTTCAGCTACTGCCTCCTCGGCTCGAAGAACAGGGGCCGTGTCAGGCCTGGAAGTGGAGCTGACATGACAGATGGTTCCTGCCCTGCAGGAGCTCGCGGCCTGGAGGGGCCGGTGGACGAGAGCAGGCGAGCAAGTCCACGTGAGAGAAGAGCACGCGCTCCAGGGAACTGAGTCCGGGTCCTGGGGGTCTACAAGGCTCCGCGGGACACCGGTGCCGTGACCAGAAGGACAGGGGTGGCCAGCCCTGCAGGCTTGGAGCAGTGAGCTGGGGGCAGAGGCGCGGCCAGCCCTGCAGGCTTGGAGCAGTGAGCTGAGGGCAGAGCCGTGGCCAGCCCTGCAGGCTCGGAGCAGTGAGCTGGGGGCAGAGGCGCGGCCAGCCCTGCAGGCTTGGAGCAGTGAGCTGAGGGCAGAGCCGTGGCCAGCCCTGCAGGCTTGGAGCAGTGAGCTGGGGGCAGAGGCGTGGCCAGCCCTGCAGGCTTGGAGCAGTGAGCTGAGGGCAGAGCCGTGGCCAGCCCTGCAGGCTCGGAGCAGTGAGCTGGGGGCAGAGGCATGGCCAGCCCTGCTCGCTGGGAGCAGGGAGCGGGGGATATGGGGCCTGGCAGAGAATTGGAGGAGGAAGAGACTTCGGCCGGCGGGCGGGTGAGGCGGGAGCTGGGGTGGCTGGAGAGAGGGGAGGAGAGCAGGTGGGGGGGCGGCAGCTCCAGGTCTGGGCGGACGGAGTCCCGGTGTCTGAGTGGCTGGGATGTGCCACCCCCGCAGGGAGACTGGGCTCCGGAGCCACCCTCAGCGCTGGCCTCACCCCCACCATCTACCTGTTCCCTGGCCCCAGAACTTTCCTTCCCTTCCCCCACTTCAGAAAAAAATGTTATTCTCTCGCATTTTGTATAGTGTTTTATATTTTAGGCTCTAAATTAAAACTATTAAAATATCACCTTGCATCACTTAAACTGAGCCGTGGATGAGCGTCAAGTCCATTCCCGATTATGTGCAGACTTCAGTCCGCAGAGGGAGACCCCGACCCAGAGCGCCTGGCTCCCGGCCTCTCCCCCAGCCCCTGGTACTTTCTGCCCATCTTTACTGTTCTGGACGTTTCCTATGAATGGACTCATACAAGGTCGCTTTTTGTGTCGGCCACATTTTTAAGAGGGGAGTAGCTGATTTTTGTTTTCTTTTTTAAATTTGAAATAGCATTTCTGTTATTTGAAAAGGAAATCCCAGATGGATTAAAGATGAGATGTACAGAATGAAGTCCTAGTGAATGTGCGTGGACTCCGGGCTGGCCCTCCTGTCCTCAGCCTCACAGCAGGACAGAAGTTCTGGTTTGTGGCCTCCGGGCTGGCCCTCCTGTCCTCAGCCTCACAGCAGGACAGAAATTCTGGTTTGTGGCCTCCGGGCTGGCCCTCCTGTCCTCAGCCTCACAGCAGGACAGAAGTTCTGGTTTGTGGCCTCCAGGCTGGCCCTCTGTCCTCAGCCTCACACCATGACAGAAGTTCTGGTTTTTGCCAAAATGAAAATGGGAAAAATGTAGCAGCGGGAAAGACAGACCGAAAACTGGAACCCCATCCCTCACATCCCAGGGCCAGAGAAAGATGTGACATCCCTGAGGTGGACGTGGGTTCGACCCTGGGTCGGTAAGATCCCCTGGAAGAGGGCATGGCAGCCCACCCCATTGTTCTCGCCTGGAGAATCCCACGGACAGACGAGTCTGGCGGGCTGCAGTCCGCGGGGTCGCAGAGTCAGACATGACTGAGCGAGCACGTCTCTGTGATCCTCAGACTTGTAAAGATACTGTTTCGAAAAGACACAAAGAACACAGTTCCGAGAGGCAACCCCGTGGTCCGTGCCTGTGAGAGGCCGCGTGCTGTGCCAGGCCCTCTCTCTGAAATGTCCCCAATAAGAATCCTTGGTGCCGGAGAGCCAATGGCTGGTCCCGGGGGCCGACGTGGACCCAGATGGATGCTTGGTGCTTGGTGGGCAAGGGGAGCCTTTTTGGGACGACGGGAATGTCCTCAAAGTAGGTTTTGCTGAAGGTCGCACAGCCGGAGGGCCAACACCGGAATCAGACTGACTCTCTTCTTTGCAGCCGAAGATGGAGACGCTCTAACAGTCAGCAAAAGCAAGACCGGGAGCTGGCTGTGGCTCAGACCATGAGCTCCTAATCGCCAAATTCAGACTCAAATCAAAGAAACTGGAGAAAACCGCTAGACCATCCAGGTATGACCTAAATCAAATCCCTTATGACTATACAGCAGAAGTGAGAAATAGATTTAAGGGACTAGATCTGATAGATAGAGTGCCTGATGAACTGTGGAATGAGGTTCATGACATTGTACAGGAGACAGGGAGCAAGACCATCCCCAAGAAAAAGAAATGCAAAAAAGCAAAATGGCTGTCTGAGGAAGCCTTATAAATAGCTGTGAAAAGACGGGAAGCAAAAAGTAAAAGAGAAAAGGAAAGATATACCCATTTGAATGCAGAGTTCCAAAGAATATCAAGAAGAGATAAGAAAGCCTTCCTCAGAGATCAGTGCAAAGAAATAGAGGAAAAGAACAGAATGGGAAAGACTAGAGATCTCTTCAAGAAAATTAGAGATACCAAGGGAACATTTCATGCAAAGATGGGCTCAATAAAGGACAGAAATTGTCTGTACCTAACAGAAGCAGAAGATGTTAAGAAGAGGTGGAAAGAATACACGGAAGAACTGTACAAAAAAGATCTTCATGACCCAGATAATCATGATGATGTGATCACTCACCTAGAGCCAAACATCCTGGAACGTGAAGTCAAATGGGCCTTAGGAAGCATCACTACAAAGCTAGTGGAGGTGATGGAATTCCAGTGGAGCTGTTTCAAATCCTGAAAGATGATGCTGTGAAAGTGCTGCACTCACTATGCCAGCAAATTTGGAAAACTCAGCAGTGGCCACAGGACTGGAAAAGGTCAGTTTTCATTCCAATCCCAAAGAAAGGCAATGCCAAGGAATGCTCAAACTACCACACAATTGCACCCATCTCACATGCTAGTAAAGAAATGCTCAAAATTCTCCAAGCCGGGCTTCAGCAATATGTGAACTGTGAACTTCCAGATGTTCAAGCTGGTTTTAGAAAAGGCAGAGGAACCAGAGATCAAAATTGCCAACATCCGGTGGATCATGGAAAAAGCAAGAGAGTTCCAGAAAAACATCTATTTCTGCTTTCTTGACTATGCCAAAGCCTTTGACTGTGTGGATCACAATAAACTGTGGAAAATTCTGAAAGAGATGGGAATACCAGACCACTTGACCTGCCTTTTGAGAAACCTATATGCAAGTCAGGAAGCAACAGTTAGAACTGGACATGGAACAATGGACTGGTTCCAAATAGACAAAGGAGTACATCAAGGCTGTATATTGTCACCCTGCTTATTTAACTTATATGCAGAGTACATCATGAGAAGTGCTGGACTGGAAGAAACACAAGCTGGAATCAAGATTGCTGGGAGAAATATCAATAACCTCAGATATGCAGATGACACTACCCTTATGGCAGAAAGTGAAGAAGAACTAAAGAGCCTCTTGATGAAAGTGAAAGAGGAGAGTGAAAAAGTTGGCTTAAACCTCAACATTCAGAAAACGAAGATCATGGCATCTGGTCCCATCACTTCATGGCAAATGTATGGGGAAATAGTGGAAACAGTGTCAGACTTTATTTTTTGAGGCTCCAAAATCACTGCAGATGGTGATTGCAGCCATGAAATTAAAAGACGCTTACTCCTTGGAAGGAAAGTTATGACCAACCTAGAAAGCATGTTAAATAGCAGAGACATTACTTTGCCAACAAAGGTCCGTCTAGTCAAGGCTATGGTTTTTCCTGTGGTCGTGTATGGATGTGAGAGTTGGACTGTGAAGAAAGCTGAGTGCTGAAGAATTGATGTTTTTGAACTGTGGTGTTAGAGAAGACTCTTGAGAATCCCTTGGACTGCAAGGAGATCCAACCAGTCCATCTTAACGGAGATCAGCCCTGGGATTTCTTTGGAAGGACTGATCTTGAAGCTGAAACTCCAGTACTTTGGCCACCTGATGCGAAGAGCTGACTCATTTGAAAAGATCCTGATGCTGGGAGGGATTGGGGGCAGGAGGAAAAGAGGATGACAGAGGATGAGATGGCTGGATGGCATCACCAACTCGATGGATATGGGTTTGTGTGGACTCCAGGAGTTGCTGATGGACAGGGAGGCCTGGCGAGCTGCAGTGCATGGGGTCGCATAGCGTTGGACACAACTGAGTGACTGAACTGAACTGAACTGCACAGCACCTGAAATGTACTAAAAATCTCTGACTTGTTCACGTGGATGAACAGTATCATGGCATGAATAAACATCGTGACATGTAAAGTGTATGTGGAAAGCTATTGTTAAAGTACAAGTAACAAGGAAATCAGACTTGGCCATGGAGTGGTTCTAGCCCTTGTCGGAGGCAAAGGAAGGAGAGAGGACTTACTCGTATCTCCAGAACCGAACCAGCGGTTTTTACAAGCGTGCCCCCACTGCTGGCAGCTGGAGCAGGTTTCACGGTGCACCCATCTCACTCTGTCTGGAGTGGTTTCAACCACAACCTACAACATCCCCCGTTCCCCCAAGCACAGGAGACGGAACCCTGAAACTTGGGCTGCAGAGAGCGCTCTGGCTTTCTTAGGATGGAAAGGTGGTGGTCGCTGAAACGGCCCTGGGAAGCCAGTGGTCCACCTGGCCCACTCGGGGGGTCAGTGCGGGGCTGCAGGTCAGCTCCCCACTCCAGCCCACCCAGGACGGCCGCTGGCTGGCGCTGCACACGGATGCGGCGGGCTGCAGCTGGAGGGAAGGTGACGAGGCTGGGAGAGAAGTCGCGGCCCCTCTGCGGTTGCAAAGGTCACTTGCTGCAGAGGCACTTCCTGTTGCTTTGTTCTCGGGCCACTTCCTTGTGGCTGGGAACCAACAGTGGCCTGACCCTGGCTGACCTGTGCGGAGCCCTGCCCGCCCGACCCTGGCTGACCTGTGCGGAGCCCTGCCTGCCCGACCCTGGCTGCCTGGCAGCCCCATCACCCTCGGTGCCCACCCCGTGTCACCCCCACACCACCCTCGGTCCACGGTGTGGGATGCCCCGAATGCTCAGCGTCTGAGCCATCATCACGCCTCGCCTCACCCCGCTGAATCCACCAGGAGCGTGCCAGCTTGCATGGCTGGGCCCTAAGCCCTGGGAAGCCTTCCGTGATGCCCCTAGGCACCTGGGTGCTTTCCCTGTCTCTCTCCAGGGTCCCGAACAATGACACAGCCCAGGGATGGGTTACTGTAGACCCATCAGGCTCACCCTGGAGACGAGGGTGGGGCAGTCAGCACCCCGGGGTAGGGGGTGGGCCTGAGTCTGCTACAGGCACCCCAGCGGGGCCCTGACTCCCGGCACCAACACGGTCCCCCGCCCCGCACCACGTGCAGCGGCCCGAGGACGCTGTCTCACTGGCCACTCCAGTGCCCAGGGAAACCCCGAAGAGCCGTGTTCATCACTGACAGGAAACGCCCAGCCGCCCCAGTGATTTGATCAGCCCAGATTAAACGTGCGCCTGACGACAGCCCCGTCACACTCCCGGGGGACACGTAGGGGGAGAGGTTCTAGGCAATTTCCACCTTTTCCTTAAGCAACATACAACTGCAGTTAAACAATCAGCTTCCTCTTAATGTGAGCAGCCTTTTTTTTTTTAAATTCTGATGACACGAAAATCAGAAAATGCTGAAAACTCAAACGTAGGAGTTAAAAAAATCCTCTTTTTGTCCAGAGGGCAGCTTTTCTGTTGGTACTTAGTATGTGGTGGGCCATCCCACGGGCAGTTCCAACCAAGGGCTTGCCAAACCGAAGGGAAGAAATGAGACCGAATTGCTGGGCACCTGGGTGAGTCCCTGGTGAGCCAGGGGCGAGGGCAGTGCTGTGGGCAGTGTGGGGGTGGGGGTGGCTGACAGGGCACCCATGAAGGGACAGCTCCTCGCAGAGCTGAGACCCCCAAGCTGACTGCACCAGAAGGTCCAATGTGACCCCTGGGTGCCAACGACCCAGAGAGGCCTGCCTCCAGAAGCCCCCTTTCCTGGATCTGCTCTGGGACGCGGGTGTGAGGAGCTGAGGAGGCTTCCCCGGGCTTGGGGCGCAGAGGGGATGCTCGCAAACCTCCCAGGAACCACATCTGCTGTCTTGGACCTGGCAGAGGAGACGGGAGGATGTGGGTCCAGGAGGCCTCCAGGCACTTCTGTCTGTTCACCCTGACACACGGCTCATCGGTGGACAAAGCCGCCCGCTGTTCAGACATGCCGGGGGCCTCACCGGAGCCTGAGGAGGAGAAGCAGCCAGAACGCAAACATGCATGACCTTTCCTGGAGGCTGCCCGAGGCCAAGTGTGCAGACCAGCCCAGCCACCAGCTGGACCTGCTCAGCCGGGGCGGGCTGTGGGCACGGGGCCTGTGGGGTCCAGCCCTGGGGGAGCCAGGGACCCCAGGATGGGGAGGCGGCCACCTGAACCTCCGGATCCCTCCCCTGCAGGCCAGCAGCGGGGCAAGGACAGGCCCAGGCTCAGGCGGGCGGGGGTGGCGTCAAGCCTGGAGCCCTCGGGGAGGCTGCCAGCAGGGACAGATGGACGCCATGGACGGAGAGCAAAAATAATAAGAGTTATGAGTCCAGGTTGGACAGAATAAACATTCATTGGAGGGAGAAGTAACCCACAAAACTTACACATTAAAAAAGCTGGTAAGTGCCAACTTCAAGAAAAGCCATGAAGTGTGGTGAGTTGCCCCATGGCGCACTTTCGTCAAACTTCTCTTGCTCGTTGAGCCGCTGCTCCAATGCTGCTTCCTGTGAGACAGACTCGTTGCGTATTGTGGTTCTCCTTTAAGACACGGATTCTGATCGACGATGTGGTCACCATCAAAACAGCATAAAGCTGGCGTGTATCCGGAGAAAACTGTAATTCAAAAGGATATATGGGCCCCAGCGTTCAGTGCAGCACTTTTTACAATGGCCAGGACAAGGAAGCAAGCTGTGTCTGTTGACAGATGAGTGGACAAGGAAGAGCGCCGTGCACGCACCAAGCGTTGCACGGCCACAGAGAGCACAGAATGGTGCCGTCTGCAGCAACAGGGACAGACGGAGAGATGACCACACTAAGTGAAGTCGGTCAGACGGGAAAACACGATGTGCGGAGTCACAAACGCAGAATTCAAGGTGAACGCGCCAATGAACTTATTTACAAAACACGCACAGACTCAGAGACACAGAAAGGAACTCCTGGCTGCAACACGGGAGAGTGGGCTAGGGGTGAGCCAGGGGTTTGGGATTGCAGTATACACACTGCTACATATAAAATAAATAGCAGCTCTGACTGCACAGCACAGGGAACTGCATTCAGTATGTTGCAATAGCCTAGAGTGGAGGAGAATCTAAAAAGAATACATACATGTAGCAACCCCTTTGCTGTACACCTGAAACTAATACAGCGCTGCAAACCAACTATGTTTCAATTTGAAAACGACTCTAATTTAAAAAAAAGCATGAAACTGCGTGGTGAGTTTACGCAGGTCCCCCTATGAAGAAACTCTGGACAGTGAGGGGCGGCATTTAGACTGGACTTCAACAACTCTTCACGCTAGGGATGTGGACCACTTGATCTCAGACTCACTTCCGGCCTCAGGCAGAACAAAACCCACCTGTCCTCCACTCCCCTCTGCTCACCTTCACACGCTGCGCCCTTGGCCGGGGTCACTGGAGTAGGCAGCTGGTGCTCCTGCACAGAGGGTGGGAGGAGTCGGCTGAGCTCAGCCCCACAGTGAAGCGACTCTGGCCTAACACGTCCCACGAACCCCACACTGCCCACGCCCCCCAGCACGTGGGGGACAGCTCCTGCTAACTCAGAGCCCTGCCACCCGGAGCCCTGCTGGGGCGAGGAGGGGCCTGTGGGAGCACCATGGGTCTGAGGTAGTGCCGGCACAGGGAGCACCGTCACCCGGCCGCCTTGGGCGAGGGCCTGAGTCATCCACCCTGGCAGCCCCCGAAGCCCAGGGGAGACGCCGGGACCCGGGCTCCCTGCTGTCTCCATCTCTTCACACCCTCGCCGTCATCCTGTCTGGATCTTTGCTCTGTGTGTGTCCGGCTGGCTGTCTTTTTCTAGCTTGTTTGCAGGGCTGTCTGTGGACTCCGCGAGGGTACTTAGCGGTAAGCGTCTGGGGGCTGCCCTTCCTCCATCTGTGTCCTGCACGCCTAAGGAACCCTCCTCTGCAGCACAGAGACCTTGCCATCCCTTTCTTCCGTAGGTTTGTACCAGTCCACGCCTCACCTTTACGCCTTGCAATCCACCAGGCCTTGGCTGCGTGTGGTGTGAGGCAGGGGCCACATCCATGCGTCTCCTCCGTACGGGTAGCAGCTCCGTGTGCTCAGTGTCCTCCTGACAGACGTTGTCACCACCTGCACTCTACTTGTTCAGCTGCAAGATTGTGTCTGACTTTCTGCGACCTCAAAGACTGCAGCCCACCAGGCTTCCCTGTCCTTCATTATCTCCTCGAGTTGCTCAAATTCGTGTCCGCTGAGTCAGTGATGCCATCCAACCATCTCATCCTCTGTCGTCCCCTTCTACCGGGGTCCTGCCCCGTGGATACAGGGTGATTCGAAGGTGGGGATGGAGTTGGCGTCCTTGGGAAAAATACATATTTAGTTACAGATAGTGAGGGACTAAGATTCTAGCAGAGGAAAAGAGGCCAAATAACTTGGTTAACACAGGGTACCAATCACCACCTACGAAGGCCGCAGGCATCTTCCCGTTCTCCCGAAGGAGAGGAAGCACTGAGACCCCCCCCCCCCCGGCCGATCTTAGAAGCCCAGGCAGAATTAGTAGGCTTGGTGGGTCCTATGCACCAGATGGGAATTTGGCCAGAAAATAGTAAGAGAGAGAGAAAGGGGCTGAATAACTTGGCTTACGTGGGGTACCAATAAAATTCCAGACAAGGAATTTGCACCATCTGCATGGCGGGCACCCACGCTCCAGATGGGAATTCAGCCAGAAAATTGGGGAGCAGAGAAGAACGACATGAGGGAATCAGTCTTTCCGGAACTGATCCGATTTCTTTATTTTGGGGTTTTCTTATATACCTTTTGTTACACATAGGGATGAATACAGAGTCACGCGGGGGTCAGCAGACCTGACCTTATCAAAATCAGGTGCTTTACATAAAAAAAAGGTCTTAGGGGTTTTACATCATCTTCAAGCCATTTCTGCCTGTTGACATTTACAACTCTTTCTGATAACCAGAAAACTTATTTTTTCCAAGGGTGTTTTTCCTTAAACCAAGCACCACCCTCCAAATAAAGTCGCATTCCTATAGGGTGAGGGTGTAGTGAGTTACAATCAAGAAAGGAATTTATTTAACCTAAGGTTTAACATGATTAGTCTTAAAGGTTAATACTTATTTCTCTTATATGCTAGTTATATTTATTATAAGGGCAGGGAATATGAAGACTTAGCAGCAAACATCAGTCCAACAAATGAAAATCCTTCATCAATGTTCCCTTTAAGATCTACTTAGTCTTAAGATAGTGACAAAGTTACATTTTTACATAGCAAGGACACAGTGATTTATAACAAAGTACAGTGATCTATTACAAGAGAGAAAATTCATTAACTCAAAAAGTCTAATATTGAGGTTAATACTTATTTCTCTAACATCAAAAACTACTATATTTCCTTTTCTATATTTCAAATACATTGATTAATATATTCCCAGGTACCTAAAGGATATGGAGGCCTGGCGGCAATCACTGACTCAACAACAAGAAAAAGTCCCATGTTAATTAAGATTCTCAGAATACTCCAAAACTCTCTGTGCTGCTTATGGTTGAGAGGTAGTAAACCATCATGTGTCCGCAGAGAGGTTTAACCTGAGACGCCCTTGTCCCACCTAGGGCAGGGAATTAGAAGCAATTATTGACACAACAAATGAAAAAACCCTTTATCAATATAATTCCCAACCAACCCACTATACTAATAATTTCTAACTTCCCACAAGAATTTGCCTTTAGTAAGTCAAAACATCTCATGCCTCTCAAGGTTGGAGGGCTGTTGTGGCCAGAGGAACCTATACAGGCAGGCTAGATAACCTTCAGAGGAGTCCCGTAAGTTGAAACACTCTAGTCACGCCCAGAAATTTTTACTAACTGGGGCTGCAAGTTAACTCGTTCTCCGAGAGGAATGGTTATGGGAGAGAGCTCCCTGTAAAGTACTCTGGTTTGGGGGTAGATGCTCGGGAACAGGGGATCTCCTGAGGCTTGATCACGCCTTTGCATATGCCAAGCTTCTTTTTCCTCATGACCTTTGCCATGGGCGGAGTTCCTCACACTGGTCCCCAACACCCTTCTCCTCCTGCCGTCAGTCTTTCCCAGCATCAGGGTCTTTTCCAATGAGTCGACTCTTCACACTACGTGGTCAAAGTATTGGAGCTTCAGCTTCAGCGTCTGTCCTTACAAAGAATATTCGGTGTTGATTTCCTTTAAGACTGATTGGTTTGATCTCCTTGCAGTTCAAGGGACTCTCAAGAGTCTTCTCCAGTACCACAGTTTGAAAGTGTCAATTCTTCAGCACTCAGCCTACTTTATGGTCCAGCTCTCACGGCCAGGCATGACCACTGGAAAAACCATAGCTTTGATGGTATGTTCTTTTGTCGGCAAAGTGAGGTCTCTGCTTTCTAACACACTGTCTGGGTCTGACATCGCGACTCTTCCCAGGAGCATCTTTTAACTTCCTGGCTGCAGTCCCACTCTCCACTGAGTGTGTGTATGTGTCTGGGGCTTCCCAGGTGGCTCAGATGGTAAAGAATCCGCCTGCAGTGTGGGAGACCTGGGTTTGGTCCCTGGGTCAGGAAGATCCCCTGGAGGAAGGCTCAGCAACGCACTCCAGTATTCTTGCCTGGAGAATCCCATGGGCAGAGGAGCCTGGCGGGCTGCAGTCCACGGGGTTGCAAAGAGTCAGACACGACTGAGCGACTCACGCTTTCACTTTTATCTGTCTGAGTGCGTGCATGTCTGAGTGCGTGTGTCTGCGTGAGGGAGTCTGAGTGTGTGTGTGTGTCTGAGAGTGTGTGTCAGGCTGTGTCTGAATGTGTGCGTCTGACTGAATGGGAGTGTGTCTCCGTGTCTGCCTGTGTGTGAATCAACGTGTGTCCCTTGCTGTGTAAGTGCGTGTCTGAGTGGCCGTGTCCGTGTGTGGGTCTGTGTGTCTCAGTAAGTGTGTGTATGTGTGCATGTGTGTGTGTGTCTGAGTGACTGTGTGTGAGTTGAGTGAGGGCTTTACCTGAGTGACTGTGTGTTGGTGTGTGTGTCTGAATGAGTCTGTGTCTGGATCAGTTCCGTGTGACTGAAAGTGTCTGAATGAGTGTGCAAGTGCACGTATGTGTGTCGATGTGTCCATGCGTGTGTCTGTCTTGGTCCCCCTCCTCACGTCTGACTCGCCGCTGATCTGTGTGGAGCAGAAAGGGAACATCAAGGTGCCCGCTCACAGCGCGTCTTGTGAGGAGTGCACGCACCCCCTTCGATGTATGGTTGTACGCGCAGCGGCTGGTGCTGAATCTGAGGTTAAGAAGCCGCTCAGGGACATTCTCTGACGCGAGCCACGTTCTCCCTGGCAGCAAGCATGTCACCCTGGCACTGGCATCGCAAGGCCCCCTCACCTAGCCCCCTCTCCGTGGACGGACCTGCAAAGCCCAGCCTCCAGCCCGGGCAGCTGGTGATGACTTGCAGGGCTGAGCAAGGGTTGTTCAGCAACATCAACAATAGTGACTTTTATCTGCTCCACTGCAGAATTGGCCACAGTTTAGGCCAGGGAGGGATTGGTTGGTGGTCTCTGCCAAGTTCCGCGGGGACCCTGGGCCGTGGGGCATAAAAGGCCGCTGCCTGTGTGGCCGGTACAGCCTCTCCGCGCCCAGCGAGTGACCTGTTGGCGGCCGTGCGTGCAGACCCCAGGAGATGAGGGCCCTGCTCTTGACCCTCGGCCTCGTCGCCCCCCTGCAGGCCCAGGGCGCTCCGGTCTCGCACAGCTGGACTGAGGATTCGAGGCTCGGATGGGGCTGGGGCGGCTGGAGGGGCCCCTGGGAGAGGCACCAACACTTGCCCCCGAGGCTGGGGTGAAACTGAGCAACGGAGGCTGAGACAAATGGGCCCAGGGTGCCCACGGTCCCGGGGGCCCTGTGTGGCCGGAGCCCACCTGAGTGGGCCTGGCGAGGGTGCTGGGCACCTGCTGAGGGCGGGAGGTGGGAGACGCACGGTGCTCCAGCCCAGGGGTGGGGCAGAGTCCGGGGCTGCTGAGCGGGGCAGGGGTGCTCAGCCTGAGCCCTGACGGCAGGGAGCTCTCTCCAGGTGTCAGGAAAGTGGTATCTGAAGGCTGCAACCACAGACCAGGACACTCCCGGGAAGAATCAGGAGTCGGTGACGGCCATGACCTTCAGCATCCTGGAAGGGGGCGACCTGGAGGCCAAAGTCACGCTGCGGTGAGACGCCTCCTGCCTCCCTGCGGACCCCTCTTCATAGCAGGAGAGCAGCGTCGGGGGGTGGGCAGCCCACACTGGGGTCCGTCCCTACCCCTCTAATGACGCTCAGCCCTGGACAGCTCTGAGGGGCCACTGCCTTACTGGGGACCCCGTGCAAGGACAGGTCCCAGATGGTGAGTGGCGGGGCAGGGCTGGGAGACCCGAGCAGCTGTGTGTGAGATGCTGAAGGCTCCGCTGGTGCCTGGACTCGGCGGGAGAAGCACCATGCTCCCGGGGCTGCCTCGGGCCTGGGCCTGCCGGCAGCTGTGGTGGAGCGGGGCACACGGTGCCCGGGCTGGGCTGGGTTTCCAAGGTGGCCGCACCCTGGGCATCAGCAGAGCATGGCTTCTGTGTCCTAGGGTTGACGGTCAGTGCCAGGAGATGAGCCTGGTCCTGGAGCAAACCAACGATCCCGGCAGATACACAGCCTGTGAGTCCTGGAGCCCCAGGTTGGGGGGTGGGGAGGTGGATCCTAGCACATTTCTGGGGGTCAGCTTTCAGCCAGAGAAGCCTCCTCCTTTCTGATCCCCTTAAGTGCCCGGGGACTCCTCCCACTGGTCAGTCTGCCTGAGAGGTGAGAATAGCTGACGCCATGTACAGGTGTGACGGACTCATGCAGAGGGGCTGGCCGGTCCAAGCTCTGGCTGGCGCAGAACTGAACTCCCCCAGCTCTAGCCTCTTTGGACCCCCTGAAGCCCCTGGGATCCGCCCCCTGGGTGACCACCTCCCGGGCAGGGCCTCTCCTGGGAGCGGGGGCCGAGGGCCTGGGGGTCTGGCCGGGGTGGAGACCCTGGGCAGGCAGTCCTGGAGGGGCCTGGTTTGTAGGACCGTGTGCCGCCCTCCACAGACGGGGGCAAGCGCGAGGCGTTCATCTTGCCGTTGCGGGCGCAAGACCACTTCATCCTGTACTGCGAAGGCGAGCTGGACGGACGGCAGATGCGCGTGGCGAGGCTTTTGGGTGAGGGTCCCGCATCCCAGCCCCGCGAAGCCCCTCCTGCCCCCTTTCCCGTGCCTTCTGCTCAGGAGAAGCCCCCAAAGAGGCAGCAAGTCCCACGTTACGGCTCAGTGTCCGTGCGGGACGCGCTGGGCACAGGATGCCAACGTCAGTGTCGGGGCCGGCCTTGCCGCTCACCAGCCAGCTCCTTGCGGCATCGCACTTGGCTCCGCTCCTCGGGGGATGTCTTCGGAGGGAGAGCCGTGTCTGCATGGAGCCCGAGTAGGAAGGAAATTCCAGCTCCTGGGGCTTCATTACGGGGACGAGGCCCAGGCAGGCATTGGAGCGTCAGGACTTTCCTGCCCGCGGACAGGATGTCCCACGGGTCACAGAGGGTCCCTGTGGCCAGGAGCAGAGTGGGCGTCAGCCCAGGGGCTGGCGTGGACTCCCTCCCAGGCAGACCTTCCATCCTCGGGGCGTTTTCCGAGGGCACTGTCTACCCCGCCGAGGCCGGCCGCGTGGGTGCCCCATGTCCCCAAGACTCCTGGGCGGGCCTGCTTCTCCAGCCTGGCTCTCCGCCCGGCCCAGGGCCCATGGGTCCAGCCCCCGTCGAGGAGGCCGCTCACCCCCCGGGCCGGGACCCAGGCGGCCACTCCTGGTTCTGCCCTTCACCCTCCCGTCCGTCTCCTGGTTTCACGGACAGGAAGAAACCCGGAGAACAGCCCGGAGGCCTGGGAGGAATTCACGGAGTTCACAAAAGCCAAAAGGTTGAACCTGGAGATCTTCAGGCCCCTGCAGAGCGGTGAGAAGCCCACCCACGCCTGCTGCTGAGCTGACGAGCACAGGCCGCAGCGACTGGGGCTCCATCCTTGCTGGGGTCACATGCCATGCTGGCTGATGGAGGGGCCCTGGGCTAAGAGATTCCCTGGGGTCTTCTGAAATGTGCTTCCTTTTTCTACAGAAACTTGCTCTCCCAGAGGAAACTAGGGTGAGTGAACAGCTGTAGAGCACGCTCGGGGTCTTGGGGCCCCTGGGGCTTTAGGAGACCATGTGGTCAACCCCCAGGCCTGTTCCCACCTGGCAGGAGACCCTCCCTGGGCCAGGCAGGGGGGGCGTCTGCTCCTGGGCTCACCCGGCCCCTGGCAGCGCCTTCAGACGGGCTCAGAGTGTCAGTCCTGGGCAGTGGGGAAACCCCTTTGCAGGGGAGGAGGCCGTCTGCTTCCTGGTGCCGCCGGCCCCCGTGTGCTTGCCGGCAGGTGTGAAGTCCCTCCTCATCCCCATGCGTCACCGTGACTGTTTCCCAATGAGCTGCTTAGAAGGCTCGGAGCTGGGGCGCCCCACGCAGAAAGCTCTGACCCCTGGGTCCCTCACCGGCGGGTCCCTTGGGAGGGTGGAGTTTCAGCAGTGTGTCCAAGGTTACCTGCCCAGGTGTGAGCAGAGTCAGAGTCCAGACTGTTGTCACGCTCCTCCTTTGCCCTCACTGGCTTGAAGTCACTAGTCACACCTTCACACGTGGGCTTGGAGCCTGAAGGCTACCAAGTGGAGGGTTCCTCTTTGCTTGCCCTGAGCTCCCTGGGGGTCCCATGCCCCCCACTGCAGCCCTCGGAGCACGCTCCCCCTCCCCGTCCTGGCATCATGGCCCGCCCCCTCCTCTGCAGGGCCGGGGGCACCGAAGCGCCATGGCAGCCCCTGGGCAGTGCCTTCAGGAGCGTCCGCCCTGCAGGAGGAGGAAGGAGCCCTGTTCCTGGGACACAAGCCGCTGCACCCCCTCCCTCCCAGCTCCCCCCTACTCCTGGCTTCAAATAAAGAGTTTCAGCATCCCCGGTGATTCTGCCTGTTTAT
>SJYG01001168.1:10205-38536 GCA_006410535.1 Litocranius walleri
TAGAGTACATGATTAGTAAACATATTAAGTACATAGTTGTGAAATAGTGATTATATAGTATATAAATATGCTTGCCATATTTTAGAAATATGGAAAGTCGTGTTCTATTAGCTTAAAGTATTTTGAGTAAAAGAATAAACTCTGAAAAATGCTAAGGATGGTTATTGCCATAGGACCGAAGATAATGCTTTATGTAAAATCATTGTTTTAATTCCTTCTTATTAATTTTCTAATTAACAATCATACCAACTTAGAAATATGGGAAAGAAACAATTATGAAGAAATCAAAATGGAAATCATTTTATGCATTTGACTTGTAAATATTATCAAACAATTTCCACATTTTTAATGTGATTTTAGTTTTCTTTTTCTATGCCACATGCTTAAGTGTCTCTTTAAAAAAAGAATGTACTCAAGCAAAAATATTGCCCCAAATCTCTAAAAAGTAACTGGTTAACAAATTAAATTTTCATGCTTTTTGATAGTCAAATAAAATAACCTAAAAAGAAAAGAAACTTTAGTCTTCTTCATTATTTAAAAAATAATATGTAGTTATGCACATTATGAATAAAGTTTGTACATTGGTATTTTTAAGGCAAAAGAATTCAGTGAGTATAATTTTTCCAATGTATTGTCTATTAAAAATTATTTTTTTAATATAAATTTATTTATTTTAATTGGAGGCTAATTACTTCACGATATTGTATTGGCTTTGCCATACATCAACATGAATCCACCACGGGTATACACGTGTTCCCCATCCTGAACTGCCCTCCCTCCTCCCTTCCCATACCATCCCTTCTATTAAAAATTATTGAAGATAATAAAGATGGTTGTCTGTAGAATGTAATGGGTTAGAGAAACATAAAGTCATGTAATAATGAATTTGTAGTCTTTCATTCCAAAGAGTCAGGTCTTAAAGTTCTAACAAGAAATGTCAAAGTTTAAGAAAACAGACACACACTGTTTGTTTTATTTTCCAGTACTGAGTATATCTGAACCAGATCCCTTTCTTCTTAATCACTCTCCTTCTAAATGTCATTTTAAATAAAGTAGCACACACATTTACTCACCTTGTCCCACCTCCCTTTCTGAATTTCAGCTATAAAATATGTTATTTTCTGAAAAACATTTTCCCCATAGATAAAGCTTCCTGAATGGGTCCTCATTATTTCAAAAGGGCAAATATATTAGTCTGAACCTTATCATTTACAACTTTATTATTCATTTCAGAATGTCCTGAAAATGTGGTGACAAAAATAACAATTTCCTAAGAAATACTGGGAAATATTTCAAGGGAATTTTATGTCTCCTTTTACACAAATAATATCCATAGGATTTTTTTATGATGATTAAATATACTGCAGTCAAAAAAATGTTCCTGTACCTCAGATTCAAAAAGACTTTTAGAATTAGAAATGCTATATAGATTTTTATAATTAAAAGAAGGTCATTTCATTGTTGATTTTCCATAGCTGCTAAGGTTGTATGCATATATATATAGATATGAGTCAGACACGACTGAGTGAATGAACTGAACTGAACTGAACTGATAGATATGAGTGCCTAAGTGACTACCTGTACACATATATGTAAATGTACAAGTGTATGCATATACACATGTGTCTGTGTCTTGTGTGTGTCCGTGTCTATCCAACAAAAGAAATTTGCTTTTTTCCGAAGACAGAGTAGGTACTTCATCCTTTAGAAAGTTCACTCCCTTTTCTTGGAAAGCCCTTCTCTATCATTCTCCATCCAAGAAAACACAGTATAGCTGTGCTCCTAACCTAATAATACCATGCAGTAGAGCTGTTTTTTTTTTTTTTTTTTTTTTGGTTGGAGGAGGTGGTGAGATGAGGAGGGGAGAACATGGCAACCCATTCCAGTATTCTTGCCTGGAGAATCCCCTTGGACTGGGGAAGCCTGAAGGGCTGCAGTCCATGGGGTTGCAGAGAGTCGGACACGACTGAATGACTAAGCACAGCACAGCACAGAGCTATTTTAACCTATCTTATCTTAATGCCTTATGTTGGTTCCTAGAAGATACGAGCTTGATTTTTTCCATCTTATTTACTTGAGTGTCTCATAATTGGTAGCTGCTGACAAACTATTTACAATATGGTTGATGCTCATATCATCCAAAGTGCCTTATTTGTTTATCATCTCAACTTGATAACAGGTTTGTAAGTTGTTTGATAAAATGTTCTCACAGATGTTGGGAGGCATGTGCCCTATAAACCCCCATGTAAGGGAGATCTATAAATATTTTTCATTTATTCCACTGATTTTGTAGCTTAGTTAAGGAAGCATATAATATAGCTTCAAGCAATGTGATACACTGGAGCATCATAAGACGAGTTGGAGCTTCATTTCAGTTATTTTCATGAGCACAACAAAATAATAATGTCTACCTTGCAAGTTTTGCAAAAGAAAAATAAAGTGATGCATATAAAATACTTGGCAAAAAAGAAGTGCATAATAAGGCCATAATAATAATAATAACAATAATAAAAGGAACTTATATTTTAATAAATAAGGAAACTCTGCTCTATGCGAAAGAACCTGAAAATTGCTTCTGCAGCATCCCTTATATGCAGAGTGACTTTAGGTCTCCTTTTTTTTCCTGGACTGAAGAATTTATATATTTCATAATTTGTATTTTGCTAATACAGAAACTTGGGTTCCATAGCTTAAAATATCTTGAGTATAAGAACAGATTGCAAATGCGGAGAATGATGCTATTGATATAGGGCTAAAGAATATATTTCACATAAAATCACTGTGCCTTAGAATAATTCCTTCTTATTAATTTTCTAAATTAACCACTCTACCAAGGTAGAAACAAGGGGGAAAAAAAGAGTATGAAGAAATTAAGATGCTTATCATTTTATGCATTTGACTTCCAAGTATTGTAAAAGCATTTATCACTGTCATATAATTACTAATTTATTAATATTGTTCAGTTTTACTCGAGAAATTTTCTAGTTTGAAAAATGAATTATATTAAGACCCTACTCCAAGGGTGGTACTATGGTGGAGGAATAAGACGGGGAGACCACTTTATCCCCCATAAATTCATCAAAAGATCATTTGAATGCTGAACAACTTCCACAAAACAACCTCTGAATGCTGCTGGAGGACACCAGGTACACAGAAAAGCATTCCATTCTCTTTGAAAGGAGGTCACCTCTATCTCCTTCTTCCCCCTTGTCTTCTCTGTGTAACTCTGTGAATCTCTCTGGGTATTACTGGCTGAAGAGAACACTTAAGGAACTGGTTACTGGCTAGATTGGTCTCTCTTCTTTTGACTCTCCCTCTTCTCCTCCTGGTCACCTCTATCTCCCTTCTCCTCTTCTTTTCTCCATGTAACTCTGTGAACCTCTCTGGGTGTCCATCACTATGGAGAATCTTTTCACTATTAACCTAGATGTTTTATCATCAGGGCTGTATGGATGGAGAAGTCTTGAGGCTCCTATAAGAATAAGACTGAAAGCCAGAGGTAGTAGGCTTAAATCCAAAACTTGAAAACACCAGAAAACTCCTGACTCACGGGAACATTAATTGAGAAGAGTTCATCCAAAATCCTCCATAGCTACACTGAAACCAAATTCCATCCAAGAGCCAACACATTTCAGAGCAAGACATACCACACAGAGCAAGACATTCTCCAGCAACACAGGAACATAACCCTGAGCATTAAAATACAGGTGGCCCAAAGTCACACCAAACCCATAGACACCTCAAAGCTCACTATGTGACACTTTATTGCACTCCAGAGAGAAGAGATCCAGTTCCACCCACCAGAACACAGACACAAGTTAACCTAACCAGGAAACCTTGACAAGCCACTTGCCCAACCCCACCCACAGGGAGCAACCTCTGTGATAAAAGGGAACCACACACTTTCAGCATACAGAAAGGCCACCTCAAACACAGCAATCTAAACAAAATGAAAAGGCAGACAAATATTCAGCAGGTAAAATTGCATGATAAATGCCCACCAAACTAAACAAAAGAGGAGATAGGGAATCTATCTGAAAAAGAATTCAGAATAATGATAGCAAAGATGATCCAAAATCTTGAAAACAAAATGGAGTTTCAGTTAAATAGACTGGAGACAAGGATTCAGAAGATGCAAGAAATGTTTAACAAGACCTAAAGAAATAAAAAAGAGTCATTCGATGATGAATAATGCAATAACTGAGATCAAAAGCACTCTGGAGGGTACCAACAGTAGAATAACTGAGGTAGAAGATAAGTGAGGTGGAAGATAGAATGGTGGAAATAAATGAAGCAGAGAGGAAAAAAGAATTACAAGAAATGAGGAAAACCTCAGAGACCTCTGGGACAATGTTAAATGCCCCAACATTCGAATCATAGGAGTCCCAGAAGAAGAAGAAGACAAAAAACAAGGCCTTGAGAAAATACTTGAGGAGATAATAGTTGGAAATGTCCCTAATATGGGGACGGACATATCCACCCAAGTCCAAGAAACCCAGAGATTCTCAGACAGGATAAATCCAAGGCAAAACACCCCAAGACACATATTAATCAAATTAATGAAGATCAAACACAAACAGAAAATATTAAAGGCAGCAAGAGAAAAGCAACAAATAACACACAAGGGGATTCCCACAAGGATAATAGCTGATCTTTCAATAGAAACTCTTCAGGCCAGAAGGAAATGGAAAGACATACTTAAAGTGATCAAAGAGAAAAACCTACAACCAAGATTACTATACCGAGTAGGTATCTCATTAAAATATGAAGGAGCAATCAAAAGCTTTACAGACAAGCAAAAGCTGAGAGAATTCAGCACCACCAAACCAGCTCTCCAACAAATACTATATGATCTTCCCTAGATACGAAACACAGAAAAGGTTTAGAAACTCGAACCTCAAACAATAAAGTAAATGGCATCAGGATCATACTTATCAATAACTACCTTAAATGTAAATGGCTTGAATGCCCCAACCAAAAGACAAACACTGGATGAAAGGAAACAAAAAAAGACCCCTAGATATGTTGCCTACAAGAGACCTACCTCAAACCAAGGGACACATACAGACTTCACACAAATGGAGACCAAAAGAAAACAGGAGTAACAATACTTGTATCAGATAAAATAGACTTTGAAATAAAGGCTGTGAAAACAGACAAAGAAATGCACTACATAATGATCAAAGGATCAATCAAGAAGAAGATATAACAGTTATAAATATATATGCACCCAACATAGGAGCACCATAATATGTAAGGCAAATGCTAACAATTATGAAAGGGGAAATTAACAATAACACAATAATAGTGGGAGACTTTAACACCTCACTCGCACCTATGGATAGATCAACTAAAGAGAAAATTAGCAAGGATACACAAACTTTAAATGATACAAAGGACCAGTTAGACTTAATTGATATCTATAGGACATTTCACCTCAAAAAAATGAATTTCACCTTTTCCTCAAGTGCACACAAACCTTCTCTCCAGGATAGATCATATTCTGGGCCATAAATCTAGCCTTCAGTTAAAAAAAAAAAATTGAAGTCGTTTTAAGTATCATTTCTGATCACAATGCAGTAAGATTAGATGTCAACTACAGGAAAAAAACAAAACTATTAAAAATACAAACATAAGGAGGCTAAACAACACACTTCTGAATAACCAACAAATCACAGAAGAAATAAAAAAAGAAATCAACATATGCATAGAAATGACTGAAAATGAAAATTCAACAACCCAAAACCTATGGGATTCAGTAAAAGCAATGCTAAGGGGAAGGTTCACAGCAATAAAAACTTACGTTAAGAAACAAGAGAAAAATAAATAACCTAACTTTACACCTAAAGCAACTAGAAAAAAAAAAAAGGAGAACCCCACGATTACTACAAGGAAAGACATTATAAAAATTAGGGCAGAAATAAATGAAAAAGAAACAAAGGAGACCATAGCAAAAATCAGCAAAGCTGGTTATTTGAAGAGATAAATAAAATAGACAAACTACTAGCCAGACTCTTCAAGAAACAAAAGGAGAAGAATCAAATTAACAAAATTTGAAATAAAAATGGAGAAATCACAACAGACAAAAAAGAAATACAAATAATCATGAGACTACTATCAGCAACTATATGCCAATAAAATGGACAACATGGAAGAAATGAACAAATTCTCAAAAAAGTATAGTCTTCCAAAACTGAACCAGGAAGAAATAGAAAATCTGAACAGACCCATCACAAGCATGGAAATCGAAACTTTTCATGGTATTAAAACAATCTTCCAACAAACAAAAGCCCAGGTCCACATGGCTTAACAGGTGGATTCTGCCAAAAATTTAGAGAAGAGCTCACACCTATCCTACTCAACCTCTTCCAGAAAATTGAAGAGGAAGGTAAACTACCAAAATCACTCTTTGAGGCCACCCTTACCCTAATACCAAAACCAGACGAAGATGCCAGAAAAAAGAAAACCGCAGACCAGTATCACTGATGAACTCTGATGCAAAAATCCTCAACAAAATTCTAGCAAACAGAATCCAACAATATATTAAAAAGATAATACATCATGACCAAGTGGGCTTTATCCCACAGATGCAAGGATTCATCAATATTTGAAAATCAATCTATGTGATACACCACATTAATAAATTGAAAGATTAAAAATCATATGATTATCTCAGTAGATACAGAGAAAGCCTTTGACAAAATTCAAAATCCATTTATGATAAAAACTCTCCAGAAGTAGGCTAGAAGGAACATACCTCAATATAATAAAAGCTATGTATGACAAACCCACAGTAAACGTTATCCTCAATGATGAAATATTGAAGCATTTCACCTAGTCAGGAATAAGACAGGGTGCCCATTCTCACCACTAGTATTCAACATAGTTTTGGATGTTTTAGTCACAGCAATCAAAGAAGAAAAAGGAATAAAAGGAATACAGATTGGGAAAGTAGAAGTAAAACTCTCACTGTTTGCAGATGACATGATCCTCTACATAGAAAACCCTAAAGACACCACCAGACAGTTACTAGAGCTAATCATTGAATATATTAAAGTTATAGGATATAAAATCAACACGCAGAAATCCCTTGTATTCCTGTCCATTAACAATGCAAAGAGTTGATTCATTGGAAAAGACTCTGATGCTGGGAGGGATTGCGGGCAGGAGGAAAAGAGGACAACAGAGAATGAGATGGCTGGATGGAATCGCTGACTCGATGGACGTGAGTCTGAGTGAACTCCAGGAGTTGGTGATGGACAAGGAGGCCTGGCATGCTGCATTTCATGGGGTCACAAAGAGTCAGATACGACTGAGCGACTGAACTGAACAATGGGAAAACATAAAGAGAAATTAAGGAAACAATTCCATTCACCATTGCAACAAAAAGAATAAAATACTTAGGAATAAATCTACAGAATCACTGACTCGATGGACGTGAGTCTGAGTGAACTCCAGGAGTTGGTGATGGACAAGGAGGCCTGGCATGCTGCATTTCATGGGGTCACAAAGAGTCAGATATGACTGAGCGACTGAACTGAACAATGGGAAAACATAAAGAGAAATTAAGGAAACAATTCCATTCACCATTGCAACAAAAAGAATAAAATACTTAGGAATAAATCTACCTAAAGAAATAAAAGACATATATAAAGACTATAAAACACTGATGAAAGAAACCAAAGATGACAAAAATAGATGGAGAAATATACCATATTCATGGATCAGAAGAATCAATATATTGAAAATGAGTATATTACCCAAAGCCACCTATAGATTCAATGAAATCCCTATCAAGCTACCACCATTATTTTTCAACGGACTAGAACAAATAATTTCACAATTTGTATGGGAATACAAAAAACCTTGAACAGCCAAAGCAATCTTGAGATAGAATGGAACTGGAGGAATCAACCTGCCTGATTTCAAAGTATACTTACAAAGCTACAATCATTAAGACTGTATTGTACCAGCACAAAGACAGAAATATAGATCAGTGGAACAAAATAGAAAGCCCAGAGATAAACTGATACACCTATGGACACCTTATCTTTGACAAAGGAGGCAAGAGTATACAATGGAAAAAAGACAATCTCTTTAACAAGTGGTGATGGGAAAACTGGTCAACCACTTGGAAAAGAATGAAACTAGAATATTTTCTAACACCATACACAAAAATAAACTCAAAATGGACTAAAGATCTAAATGTAAGACCAGAAACTATAAAACTCCTAGAGGAGAACATAGGCAAAACACTCTCTGACATATATCATAGCAGGATCCTCTATGACACACCTCCCAGAGTAATGGAAATAAAAAGAAAAATAAACAAATGGAACCTAATTAAACTTAAAGGCTTTTGCATAATAAAGGAATGTATAAGCAAGGTGAAAAGACAGCCTTCGGAATGGGAGAAAATAATAGGAAATGAAGCAACTGACAAAGAAAAAATCTCAAAAATAAACAAGCAGCTCCTGCAGCTCAATTCCAGAAAAATAAATGACCCAATCAAAACATGGACAAAGAACTAAACAGATATTTCTCCAAGGAAGACATACAGATGGCTAACAAACACATGGAAAGATGCTCAGCATCATTCATTATCAGAGAAATGCAAATCAAATGACAATGAGGTACCCTCTCATGCCGGTTGGAATGACTACAATCAAAAAGTCTAGAAGCAATACATGCTGGAGAGGGTGTAGAGAAAAGGGAACCCTCTTACACTGTTGGTGGGAATTCAAACTAGTACAGCCACTATGGAGAACAGTGTGGAGTTTCCTTAAAAAACTGGAAATAGAACTGCCATACGACCCAGCAGTCCCACTACTGGGCATATACATTGAAGAAAGCAATATTGAAAGAGACATGTGTACCCGAATGTTCATCGCAGCACTGTTTATAATAGCTAGAACATGGAAACAATCTAAATGTCCATCAGCAGAGGAATGTTTAAGAAAGCTGTGATACATATACACAATGGAATATTACTCAGCCATTAAAAATAATGACTTTGAATCAGTTCTAATGAGGTGGATGAAACTGTAGCTTATTATACAGAGTAAAGTAATTCAGAAAGAAGAACATCAATACAGTATATTAACACATACATATGTAATTTTAAAAAAAGGTAATGATGACCCTATATGTGAGATACCAAAAAGGACACAGATATAAAGAACAGACTTTTGGACTCTGTAGGAGAAGGTGAGGGTGGGATGATTTGAGAGAGAAGTATTTAAACATGCACATTCAGTTCAGCCCCTCAGTCGTGTCCGACTCTTTGCGACCCCATGAATCACAGCACGCCAGGCCTCCTTGTCCATCACCAACTCCCGGAGTTCACTCAGACTCACGTCCGTCGAGTCAGTGATGCCACCAGCCATCTCATCCTCNTGGTGTCATCTGCATATCTGAGGTTATTGATATTTCTCCCGGCAATCTTGATTCCAGCTTATGCTTCTTCCAGCTCAGCATTTCTCATGAGCTTGATAAAGGACAGAAATGGTATGGGCCTAACATAAGCAGAAGATATTTAGAAGAGGTAGCAAGAATACACAGAAGAACTATACAAAAAGGATCTTCACGACCAAGATAATCATGATGGTGTGATCACTCACCTAGAGCCAGACATCCTGGATTGTGAAGTCAAGTGGGCCCTAGAAAGCATCACTATGAACAAAGCTAGTGGAGATGATGAAATTTCAGTTGAGCTATTTCAAATACTGGAAGATGGTGCTGTGAAAGTGGTGCACTCAATATGTCAGCAAATTTGAAAAACTCAGCAGTGGCCACAGGACTGGAAAAGGTCAGTTTTCATTCCAATCTCAAAGAAAGGCAATGCCAAAGAATGCTCAAACTACCACACAATTGCACTCATCTCATGCTAGTAAAGTAATGCTCAAAATTCTCCAAGACTTCAGCAATACTTGAACCGTGAACTCCCTGATGTTCAAGCTGGTTTTAGAAAAGGCAGAGGAACCAGAGATCAAATTGCCAACATCCACTGGATCATGGAAAAAGCAAGAGAGTTCCAGAAAAACATCTAGTTCTGCTTTATTGACTATGCCAAAGCTCAGAGATGGTGCACTGGGATGACCCTGAGGGATGAGATGATGAGGGAGTTGGGAGGGGGGTTCAGGATTGAGGAACAAATGTATACCCATGACTGATTCATGTCAATGTATTCCTTTATATTTAAAGATATTTTTAAGCCATCCAAAAATTATAAAACTGGCAAATTTTCCTATAAGCTAAGTGGTCAAATATTACAGCTTACTTTTTTCTTCTCCTTAGGAAAAAATGAACAAAGTTTTAGGTTGTGCCATAGGAAAATATCTTACTGTATTTTAGATATAATTATATTCTTCCTTTTTTTCTTTAAAGGTAATCTTTAAAAGATATACATGCCTCTATATTTTAATGTTGGTATCACATAATTTCACAACAGAAGTTGCTTACTACAAAACTGAAACTAAAGGGCTTTGTACTTAAAGTTTTCAGGCTTGATTTTTCAGGAAAACTACGAAGTGAATTAACAAACTAAAAAATAAAATGCATAAGTAAACAAACAAGAATATAACTAAATAAGAAATGTCTAAAAAAGAAAACCTACTTAAAAAATGTCTCTAAAATGGTACCTAAGATGAATAGGAATAGAACATGAATATTAATTATTTTCAATATGAAGTTTGGAAGTTTACCAGTTCAGTTCAGTTCAGTCGCCCAGTCATGTCTGACTAAGACCCCATGGACTGCAGCATGTCAGGCTTCCCTGTCTACCACCAACTCCTGGAGTTTAGTCTCATGCCCATCGAATTGGTGATGCCATACCACCATCTCATCCCCTGTCTTCCACTTCTTCTCCTGCATTCAATATTTCCCAGCATCAGGGTCTTTTCCAATGAGTCAGTTCTTTGCATCAGGTGACCAAACTATTGGAGTTTCAGCATCAGTCCTTCCAAAGACTATTCAGGACTGATTTCCTTTAAGATTGACTTGTTGGATCTCCTTGAAGTCCAAGAGACTCTCAAGAGCCTTCTCCAACATCACAATTCAAAAGTATCAGTTCTTCAGTGCTCAGCTTTCCATAGGTCCAACTCTCACATCCATAGATGACTACTCAAAAAACCAAAGTTTTGACCTGATGGACATTTGTTAGCAAAGTAATGTATCTGCTTCTTAATATGCTATCTAGGTTGGTTATAGCTTTCCTTCCAAGGAGCAAGAATCATTTAATTTAATGGCTGCAGTCACAATCTGCAGTGATTTTGGAGTCGAAGAAAATGAAGTCTCTTGTTTTCATTGTTTCCCCATCTGTTTGCCACAAAGTGATGGGATGGGATGCCATAATCTTTGTCTTTTGAATGTTGAGTCTTAAGCCAGCTTTTTCACCCTCCTGTTTCCTTTTCATCAAGAGGTTTGTTAGTTCTTCGTTTTCTGCCATTAGAGTGGTGTCATCTGCATATCTGAGGTTATTGATATTTTTCCTGGCAGTCTTGATTCCAGCTTGGGCTTCATTCAGCCCAGCATTTTGCATTATGTACTCTGCATAGAAGTTAGATAAGCAAGGTGACAATATACAGCCTTGTTGTACTCCCTTCTCAATTTGGAACCAGTCCATTGTTCCATGTCGTGTTCAGATTGTTGCTTTTTGACCTGCATACAGATTTCTCGGGAGGCAGGTCAGGTGGTCTGGTATTCCCAGCTCTTTCAGAATTTTCCTCAGTTTCTTGTCACCCACACAGCCAAAGGCTTTGGTGTAGTCAATAAAGCCGAAGTAAATATTTTCTGGAACTCTCTAGCTTTATTGATGATACAACGGTTGTTGACAATTTGATCTCTGATTCCTCTGCCTTTTCTGAATCCAGCTTGAATATCTGGAAGTTCATTGTTCATGTACTTTTGAAGCCTGGCTTGGAGAATTTTGAGCATTACTTTTCTAGTGTGTGAGATGAGTGCAATTGTGCAGTAGTTTGAACAGTCTTTGGCATTGCCTTTCTTTGGGATTGGAATGAAGACTCACCTTTTCCAGTGCTGGCCACTGCTGAGTTTGCTAGCATACTGAGTACAGAACTTTCACAGCATCATCTTTTAGGATTTGCGATAGTTCAACTGGAATTCAATCACCTCCACTAGCTTTGTTCTTATTGATGCTTCCTATGGCCCACTTGACTTCACATTCCAGGATGTCTGGCTGTAGGTGAGTGATTGTACCATCATGGTTATCTGGGTCATGAAGATCTTTTTTGTGTAGTTCTTCTTTGTATTGTTGCTACCTCTTCTTAATATTTTTTGCTTCTGTTAGGTCCCTACCATTTCTGTCCTTTATTGAGCCCATCTTTTTATAAAATGTTACCTTGATATCTCTAATTTTCCTGAAGAGATCTCTAGTCTTTCCCATTCTATTGTTTTCCTCTATTTCTTTGCAGTAATCACTGAGGAAGACTTTCTTTTCTCTTCTTGTATTCTTTGGAACTCTGCATTCAAATGGGTATATCTTCCCTTTTCTCCTTTGCCTTTAGCTTCTCTTCTTTTCTCAACTATTTTTAAGGCCTTCTCCAACAACCATTTTGCTGTTCTTTTTCTTTGGTCTTGATCACTGCCTCCTGTACAATGTTATGATCCTCTGTCCATAATTCTCCAGGAACTCTATCAAATCTAATCCTTTGAATCTATTTGTCATTTCCACTGTATAATTTTAAGGGATTTGATTTAGGTCATACCTGAATGGTGTAGTGGTTTTCCCCAGTTTCTTCAATTTAAGTCTGATTTTTGCAGTAAGAAGTTCATGATCTGATCCATAGTCAGCTCCTGGCCTTGTTATTTCTGACTTTATAGAGTTTCTCCTTCTGCTGCAAAGAATATAATCAATCTGATTTCAGCAATGACCGTTTNATTTTAAGGGATTTGATTTAGGTCATACCTGAATGGTGTAGTGGTTTTCCCCAGTTTCTTCAATTTAAGTCTGATTTTTGCAGTAAGAAGTTCATGATCTGATCCATAGTCAGCTCCTGGCCTTGTTATTTCTGACTTTATAGAGTTTCTCCTTCTTCTGCTGCAAAGAATATAATCAATCTGATTTCAGCAATGACCGTCTGGTGATGTCCATGTGTAGAGTCATCTCTTGTGTTGTTGGAAAAGTATGTTTGCTATAACCAGTGTTTTCTCTTGGCTAAACTCTGTTAGTCTTTGCCCTGTTTCATTTTGTACTCCAACACTAAACTTGCCTGTTACTCCAGGTATCTCTTGAATTCCTATTTTTGCATTCCAGTTCCTTATGATGAAAAGAACATCTTTTTTTTTTTTTTTTGTGTTATTCTAGAAGGTCTTGTATTTACATACAACATAGAAGTGTTTAGCTTCTTTGGCATTAGTGGTTGGGACATAGAATTGGACCAGTGTGATATTGAATGGTTTCCCTTGGAAATGAACAGAGATCTTTCTGTAATTTTTGAGACTGCACACAGGTGCTGACTTGCACACAAGTATTTCAGACTCTTTTGTTGACTATGGGGTTTCCCTGGTGGCTCAAACGGTAAAGTGTCTGCCTGCAATGCAGGAGACCTGGGTTTGTTTCCCGGGTTGGGAAGATCCCCTGGAGAAGGAAATAACAACCCACTCCAGCACTCTTGCCTGGGAAATCCCATGGACGGAGGAGCTTGATAGGCTAGAGTCCATGGGGTTGTAAAGAGACACGACTGAGCAACTTCACTTTCATGACTTCACTTGTTGACTATGACAGCTACTCCATTTCTTCTAAGGGATTCTTGCCCACAGTATTAGATGTAACAGTCATGAATTAAATTCACCCATTCCTTTCCATTTTATTTCCCTGATTCCTAAAATGTCTATGCTCACTCTTGCCATCTACTGTTTGACCACTTCCAATTTATCTTGATTCATAGACCTGACATTCCAGGTTCCTATGCAATATTGTTTTTACAGCGTTAGACTTTACATCCATCACCTTTTACATCAGAATTGGATGTTGTTTTTGGTTTAGTTCCATCTCTTCATTCTTTGTGGAGTTATTTCTCCACACTTCTCTAGTAGCATATTGGGTACCTTCTGACCTGGAGATTTCATCTTTTTTGTGTCATGTATTATGGGGAATGTCATATTTTTTTTTAATCTTTTCCTGTTTATGGGGTTTGCAAGGAAAGAATACTGAAGTGGTTTGTCATTCCCTTCTCCAATGGATCATGTTTTGTCAGAACTCTCCACCATGACCTGTCAGTCTTGGGTAACCCTACATGATATGGCTCATAGTTTCACTGAGTTAGACAAGGCTGTGGTCCGTGTGATCAGTTTGGTTAGTTTTCTGTGATTATGGTTTTCATTCTGTCTGCCCTCTGTTGTATAACAGGTTTGTGGAAGCTTCCTAATGGGAGAGACTGACTGAGAGGAAATCTGGGTATTGTTTTGATGGGCGGGACTATGCTAAATAAAACTTTAGTCCAATTTTCTCTTGATGGGTGGGGGGTTATGTTCCTTCCCTATTTTTTTGGCCTGAGGCCTAACTATGGTAGGGTAATGAGAGTAATTACCCTAAAAGGGTAAGCCTGCTTTCCAGCATTTGGGGCTTCCTGCTACTTCCACTGTGCTGAGTTTGTATTGCACTGGGATTTCACACTGTGAACTTTTGGTGAGATGGGTTTCTGATGGGCTTTGTCTCCACCTCATGGATACAGAGCCGAGGTTGCTTCAGCCAGGTTACATCCTGATCACAGCACCAGATATGTCAGAAGAGTGTGAAATTTCTTTTATCTTTCTCACCACAACAAAACTTTAAATGGTGGACCACAGTTATAGCTCTGTAACAGCTCAGAGTTTTATTCAACAAAGGATAATATACCCTCGAGGCATGAGGGTGAGCATACCTCAAAGGAGAGGGTGTATGTACATTTACTCATGACTCCTCTTAAACCTCTTCAGTTCAGTTCAAATCAGTTGCTAAGTCGTGTCTGACTCTTTGCGACCCCATGAATCGCAGCACGCCAGGCCTCTCTGTCCATCACCAATTCTGAAGTCTACTCAAACCCGTGTCCATTGAGTCAGTGATGATATCCAGCCACCTCATCCTCTGTCATCCCCTTCTCCTGCTGCCAATCCCTCCCAGCATATGGGTCTTTTCCAAAGAGTCAGCTCTTCACATGAGGTGGCCAGAGTACTGGAGGTTTAGCTTCAACATCAGTCCTTCCAATGAACACCCAAGACTGATCTCCTTTATGGACTGGTCGGATTTTCTTGCAGTCCAAGGGCCTCTTCTCCAACATCACAGTTCAAAAGCATCAATTCATCAGTGCTTAGCTTTCTTTGCAGTCCAACTCTCACATCCATAAATTACCACTGGAGAAACCATAGCCTTGGCTAGACAGACCTTTATTGGCAAAGTAATATCTCTACTTTTCAATATGCTCCCTAGGTTGGTCATAACTTTCCTTCCAAGGAGTAAGCGTGTCTGAATTTCATGGCTGCAAGCACCATCTGCAGTGACCTTGGAGCCCCCCAAAATAAAGTCTGACACTGTTTCCCCATCTATTTCTGATGAAGTGATGGAACCAGATGCCATGATTTTCGTTTTCTAAATGTTGAACTTTAAGCCAAATTTTTCACTCTCTTCTTTCACTTTCATCAAGAGGCTTTTGAGTTCCTCTTCATTTTCAGCCATAAGGGTGGTGTCATCGGCCTATCTGAGGTTATTGATATTTCTCCAGGCAATCTTGATTCCAGCTTGTGCTTCTTTTAGCCCAGCGTTTCTCATGATGTACTCTGCATAGAATTTAAATAAGCAGGGTGATGATATATAGCCTTAACATACTCCTTTTCCTATTTGGAACCAGTCTGTTGTTCCATGTCCAGTTCCAACTGTTGCTTCCTGACCTGCATATAGGTTTCTCAAGAGGCAGGTCAGGTGGTCTGCTATTCCCATCTCTTTCAGAATTTTCCACAGTTTATTGTGATCCACATAGTCAAAGGCTTTGGCATAGTCAATAAAGCAGAGCTAGATGTTTTCCTGGAACTCTCTTGCTTTTTCCATGAGCCAGAGGATGCTGGCAATTTGATCTCTGGTTCCTCTGCCTTTTCTAAAACCAGCTTGAAAATCTGGGAATTCACGGTTCACATATTGCTAAAGCCTGGCTTGGAGAATTTTGAGCATTACTTTACTAGCGAGTGAGATGAGTGCAATTGTGCAGTAGTTTGAGCATTCTTTGGCATTGCCTTTCTTTGAGATTGGAATGAAAACTGACCTTTTCCAGTCCTGTGGCTACTGCTGAGTTTTCCAAATTTATTGGCATATTGAGTGCAGCACTTTCACAGCATCATCTTTCAGGATTTGAAATAGCTCAACTGGAATTCCATCACCTCCACTAGCTTTGTTCATAGTGATAGTTTCTAAGGCTCACTTGACTTCACATTCCAAGATGTCTGGCTCTAAGTGAGTGATCACGTCATCCTGATTATCTGGGTTGTAAAGCTCTTTTTTGTACAGTTCTGTGTATTCTTTCCACCTCTTCTTAATATCTTCTGCTTCTGTCAGGTCCATACCATTTCTGTCCTTTATCGAGCCCATCTTTTCATGCAATGTTCCCTTGGTATATCTAATTTTCCTGAAGCTCTCTCTAGCCTTTCCCATTCTGTTGTTTTCCTCTATTTCTTTGCATTGATCACTGAGGAAGGCTTTCTTATCTCTCCTTGCTATTCTTTGGAACTCTGCATTCAGATGATTATATCTTTCCTTTCTCCTTTGCTTTTCACGTCCCTTCTTTTCACAGCTATTTGTAAGGCTTTCTCATACAGCCATTTTGCTATTTTTATTTCTTTTTTTTGGGCGATGGTCTTGATCCCTATCTCCTGTACAATGTCACACACCTCTGTCCATAGTTCATTATGCACTCTGTCTTATCAGATCTAGTCCCTTAAATCTATTTCTCACTTCCACTGTATAATCATAAGGGATTTGAGTTAAGTCATACCTGAATGGTCTACTGGTTTCCCCACTTTCTTCAATTTCAATCTGAATCTGGCCACAGTCAGCTCCCGGTCTTGTTTTTGTTGACTGTATAGAGTTTCTCCGTCTTTGGCTGCAAAGAATATAATCGATCCAATTTTGGTGTTGACCATCTGGTGATGTCTATGTGTAGAGTCTTCTCTTGTGTTGTTGGAAGAGGATGTTTGCTATGACTAGTGCGTTCTCTTGGCAAAACTCTATTAGCCTTTTCCCTGCTTCATTCTGTACTCCAAGGCCAAATTTACCTGTTACTCCAGGTGTTTATTGACTTCCTACTTTTGCATTCCAATCCCCTGTAATGAAACCTCTTACAAAGATATAAAGGCATATATTCATACATTTAGCTGATAATTTAAAAAATATCATGTTTACATGAAAACAGCTATTTATATAAAATAGCTTTGAAAATCTAGAATTCAGTGACTGTACAATTAGTAAGACCCTCTTTGAGAAGTAAATCTGTGTTAATTTAGGAAACAGACTAGGCTTTATATCATAGTTTGCTTATTTGCTGCTCCTGTAACTCCCAATCAGGGATAACAATATTTGCTCATCTTGACCCGAAAAATCTAGCATCAAGATAAGAGAAATGGAGGTGGCTAATTTCTGCAGGGTATTCCTTTGTTCTTTTTTTAAAATTAATTTATTTATTTAATTACAATACTGTATTTGTTTTGCCATACATTGACATGTATTAGCCACAGGTGAACAAATGTTAATGCCATATCCCTGGCTAACTATAATACTTGACCTTTATAAAGTCATATTGCTTTAATGAAGTTAACAAGAAGGTCAAAGTAATTATTTTCCCTCCTATTTTTCTGTATTCCACACATTGGGAGTAAAATACCTCTAGTGTGTACAGAGAAGAAATAATAATATCTGTGAAAATTGAGAAATAGCTCAGTTGCTTAATGGTAGACACTTCTGCAACTAAGCACTTTCTTTACACTGATTGGTTTTTGGTTTTGCTCTAATTGGTTCCATCACTTGACCCCAAATGGATATTTGCTTGGCTAGAAATCATCCTATGTTTAAAATGATAATCCTTCACTTATTCCCTGGATTAATTTTAAAAAAATTACTTGGTTACTTACACAGAGCTAATGCATGTGTTTTCTTCCTCTGTCAAGGATGGAGAATGTTGGTAATTTCAGAGGATTTTTGAACTTCACAGTAGAGCAAAATCTAAATGGCATTCCTATTGGGAATACGATTGGTCATAGGATGGAAACAGGTGGTAGGAGAGAAGCCAGAGACAACCCACTTTATCTGATTGAGACTTTGTGTGTGCTAAGTTGCTTCAGTTGTGTCCAACTCTTTGCAGCCCTGGACTGTAGGCCAACAGGCTCTTCTGTCCAAGGGATACTCCAGGCAAGAGTACTGGAATGGGTTATTATTCCCTTCTCCAGGGGATCTTCCCAACCCAGGGACTGAACCTGCACCTCCAGGGTCTCCTGCATTTTAAGCAGATTCTTTACTGTTAAACCAGCAGGAAAGCCTGGACAGATTGTGGTTTTAGTAGTGGAACATTGTTGAATACATACCTAATAGACATTTGTTCACCTTTCTGGCTTACAGAAACTGTTTAGAATCTGCCAGCTTCTTGAAATAAATTATGACATATGTAAATCATATCTTTCACCCCTCTTTTTCTAAGTCTCAGAATTTAAATTAATACTGGCAATACTTATATTGTGTTTTCCTCACTATTGCTAGATAAACTTTCTTCTTTTTATGCTCTTATTTTTGTTTCGTGTGGCTTTCAATTTTGCCTTTTTTTTTTAATGAAATTTTTTGAAGTCAGTTGCTTCTTTCAAGTTTGACCTTTAGGCTACTACTTAACAAGACTGATTATTGGACTCTCAGCACCGAGAATTTTGATCATGAAACTTTGGAGATTATTCATCTGTTAAGTCCTGACTATCCTTTAAATAGTTCTTTCAAAATTTTTTCCAAATTATTTTCTTTGCTCTATTAAATTACATATATCCTTAAATATTCCATTGTATTTATTCTTACTCTGTACCTTGCAGAATCATAAGTTATGGCCTATCTGCTGCTGCTGCTGCTAAGTCACTTCAGTCGTGTCCAACTCTGTGCGACACCAGAGATGGCAGCCTACCAGGCTCTGCTGTCCCTGGGATTCTCCAGGCAAGAACACTGACTGGCTTACAGAAACTGTTTAGAATCTGCCAGCTTCTTGAAATAAATTATGACATATGTAAATCATATCTTTCACCCCTCTTTTTCTAAGTCTCAGAATTTAAATTAATACTGGCAATACTTATATTGTGTTTTCCTCACTATTGCTAGATAAACTTTCTTCTTTTTATGCTCTTATTTTTGTTTCGTGTGGCTTTCAATTTTGCCTTTTTTTTTTTTTAATGAAATTTTTTTGAAGTCAGTTGCTTCTTTCAAGTTTGACCTTTAGGCTACTACTTAACAAGACTGATTATTGGACTCTCAGCACCGAGAATTTTGATCATGAAACTTTGGAGATTATTCATCTGTTAAGTCCTGACTATCCTTTAAATAGTTCTTTCAAAATTTTTTCCAAATTATTTTCTTTGCTCTATTAAATTACATATATCCTTAAATATTCCATTGTATTTATTCTTACTCTGTACCTTGCAGAATCATAAGTTATGGCCTATCTGCTGCTGCTGCTGCTAAGTCACTTCAGTCGTGTCCAACTCTGTGCGACACCAGAGATGGCAGCCTACCAGGCTCTGCTGTCCCTGGGATTCTCCAGGCAAGAACACTGGAGTGGGTTGCCATTTCCTTCTCCAATGCATGAGAGTGAAAAGTGAAAGTGAAGTTGCTCAGTCGTGTCCGACTCTTTGTGATCCCATGGACTGCAGCCCATTAGGCTCCTCCATCCATGGGATTTTCCAAGCAAGAATACTGGAGTGGGGTGCCATTGCCTTCTCCGGTTATGGCCTATAAAACATACTAATTTTCATATAAATAGAGTGGACATAGAATTTAATTTTAATGAAGCTTGATGTAACAAACATTCCACTTCAATGAAACAGCACAAAGCAGCTGGGACCAGCTGTTTCCCATGCTCTTTTACTGTGGTGAAATCTTGCTAGAACCAAATAAAGCTGATACATACTTGAAGGTTTTAATGAACTTTGCAAGTCTTCAGATTGTGTCTTTAATACTCCGCTTTATATCAGCTAAAAAGAGAAAAAGTTCATTCTCTTTGGAGACTCATTATCTTCTCTTTGAGGTTCTGCCAAAAATTCGATTATCTGTCAACAGACAGAGGTGATGTTGTATTGGATTAATTTGGTTCTAATGCCATTCCTTCAATATAGATAAAAGAAATCTCTATATTTATATCAAAATTATCATTATTAAAATATTAAAATATGGTTGTAAATTATACAAAAGGACATTTTTAAAAACTAAGGCTTTAGATATTAAAGGTTCATCTGATAAAAATCAAGTTTCAAGAGAAAAACAATTGCATAATGATAAAGTCCCAGTATAAATATGTAATAGTAAAATTATGAGCTGTATTATCTCATAAAAAGAGCAGAAATGGTAATATGTTCACATAATTTTTGGTAGTATAAAATTTAGGTTAAAAATGTCAAAGTCATAGATTGGTACAGGTGTCATAGTCATACAAACCTTAGGGGACCAAATAAAACCAAGTATTTTCCTCTTATTAATCAAGATGTGATCAAAATTATAGATAAAGACTCCTTTTCTAGACTTCACTACAGGCAAAGCATGATATTTTATTCACATATATATTCTTGGAGCCTAGTAACTCCACTTTGGAATAAAATTAATCCTGAATCATTTAATATGTGGTTGGTTTGCATAATTCTATATTTAAGCAATGAAAAAGGCACAAGAGAATAAATAAACCTGGGTCATACATTTTAGCATAAAAGTATCACAGGGTGCAAGTGGAATGCATAGGAGGAACTCTCTATAAACATTGCTGGATATAATTGAGTGGCTTGAATTTAGTTCCAATAATTATGATGTATCCAACATTGTTGGATACATACATACAGGAAAGGAAGATAAGAGGTTTTCAGGCAAAATGAAGAGCATGAAGTAGGCAGTTGTTTAAGAGGTAAGAATGTTGTATAAAATAATGTTAAGATTTTAGTTTAGTTTCTATATATGCAAAATGTTTCATTCTAGAGACTTACTCATTTCTAAAGTAAGCAATTATTTCCAGCATGCTTATTTTGTATCAGATATTATGATACTCTCTAGAAGCATAGTTCTTATTATTAGTGTCATTATGCCTAAAGTCTACTAAAGGTGCATCCTATATGAAGGTACATGCAGTTGGTTCCAAAATCCACATAGCATTACTAAATACATGAACATCACACTCCAATTTACTTGTAATTCAGAATATAATAATAATATTAAAAAGTTCAATAAAATGATAAGTATGTGTGTGAACATGTGTGTGTCTCTCATGTGCTTAAGCATTTAATAAATAAAAGATAATGTGAACACAGAAATTTGTGTTCAATAGGAAGGTGGTGCTAATGGTAAAAATTCTGCCTGCCAGTGTGAAACAAATGTTTGATACATGTGTCAAGAAGATTCCCCGGAGTAGGAAATGGCACTCCACACCAGGGTTTTATCTGGAAAATTCCATGGACAGAGGAGCCTGGTAGACTACAGTCCATGGGCCTGCAAAGAGTTGGACACAATTGAGCACAAGAAGTTCTTTGAACTACTGTTCTAGTTCAAACAGTTCTTACAGTAATAAACACAGTGCCTAATTTATATTCATTTAATGAATGCATGATAAAAGAAACAAGTGAATTGTTGGATACACAAAGAAATCTTTTTCATTACATATATAATAAACACAAAATAGAAGTGGGGACTTCCTTACTCTGAAATGACACAGTTGCTACTACCAGAATAATCCTCTCACTGACTGTATAAAAAACTTGAGAAAAATATTAAAAAATTAACATTTGAAAGAATCCAAGAGAGGTAAGATTTGAGGAAGCAAGAACTTTGAGACAATGGAATGCATTACATTGGTGCTTATTTTGGCCACTTTTTTGCCCTCTAGTTTATTTTCCAATTTTCTGCATGGGGCATAAAAAGATACAGTCTAGAGTTTGTGACACTCAAGCATGCTTTGAGGGAAAAAACAAAGCAGAATTTCAGGGAAAACAATGCAGGGAGGGTCTGATATAATGGGCAAATTTTCTTTTTGAGTAATTTGCTAACTCTGAGACAGGAGAAAATGAACATGCTGAAAAGGAAAAAAAAAAAAAAGCAGATCTTATAACAGTACCATGAAGCCAATGACTATAAATGAATCTAAGAGTTACAAATAGGTTCAGAGTCCTGAACTCTATATCCTAGGAAACTAAACAGACTCATCCTGTTTAGGCAAAGCAATAGTGGAAACAAGATGGCTGTCAAAAAATGCTACCTATTACAGTAAAAAGAAAAGAAGGCTATGAGAAAAAATAAAAAAAATAAATACAAAGCTGATAGACTTAAACTCTGCCATATAAATAATTATGTTAAATGCAAATATAAATTGCCCAATAAAAAGGTAGAGATTCTCAGAATGGATAGACCATAAGACTCAGCTGTACACCATTTCTAAGAAATATATCACACATAAATTCAAAGACATATTAGAGGCAAAAGGATGGGAATCTTTCATGTCTTTCACACAATGAGAATAAAAGAACTTTAAGAGAAAAATGTTGGTGGGAAAGATAATGGTGGAATAATTATTTACTTATGCGAAAAAATCAAATTAGATTTACAAGTTTTATAGTATAGATCCCCTGAAGAAGGAAATGGTAACCCACTCCAGTATTTTTGCATAGGAAATCTTATGAGTAGAGTTGCCTTGGGGGCTACAGTCTATGGGGTCTCTAAAGAGTTAGACTTAGCTTAGCAACTAAACAAAAACAAAAACAACAATACTATATATATGATAGGCTGTGATAAGTTAAAAGTGAATACTATGACCTTAAAAAAAATAACATATCAAAATGAGTGGTTATGCTTAAAAAGACTTCAAAGGAGAATAAATAGAGTTCTAAAATAATTTTAAAAAGACAAAAAGAAATAAAGATTGCATGGATCCAATAAAAAGCAAGTAGCAAGATGATTTATTTAACCATAAAAAGTAATGCACTTATTGTAAATGGTCTATTTTTCAGATTGAAGAAAAAGCATGAAGACTCAAATATGTGCTGCTTATCAGAAACTAACTTCAACTAGAGAGTCACAAATGTGTTAAAAGTAAAAGGACAGAAAACTATAGCTCATGATATCACTAATAAAAAGAAGTCTGGAGTGGCTATTTATATTATAAAAGTTTATTTCAGAATAAAGAATAGCACCAGAAATTTTAAAAATATCATTTCATGATGATAAAGAGTACAACTCATTGAGAGGGCATAGCAATCCTACACTGTATGTACCTAACAGCAAAGGTCTTAAATATATGTCACAATACAATAGAATCTTTCTCTGTGAAGAGAAATAAACATATCTAAAATTACAGACTATGGAAATTAATAAACTATTCTGAAAATAATTGATAGAACATAAAAGAAAAACTCTTCAAGAATATAGAAAATGAAGCAATACATTATAAGAAAGGGAAACTACAAGTGAATGTTCTTCCTGGATGAATATATAAAAAGTCTAAACAACAAATCCAACAATATAGAATATTGCATTATGATTCAGTAGAGTTTAGCCAGGAATGTAAGATTAATTTAACATTCAAAAATTAGTCATGTGATCTACTATATCAACAAACTAAAAGATAAAAACAATGTAATAATACTATTAGATTCAGAACAAGCAAATGGAAGCATCTAACATACATTCAGAATAAAAACTCTAAGGAAAGAGGAAAAATAGGGTAACTCTCTCTACCTCATGCATACTTCCTCAAAAAACCTATGGCTAATATTACACTTAAGAGTAAAAAATTAAATGCTCCCCGCTAAGCGCAGGAAAAATACAAAGATGTCCACTCTCACCACTCATATTCAATGTGTTGTAAGTGTGCTAGAGTCAGGCAAGAAAAAAGAACAAAAATATTAATCAATAATATCTTATAAATAACTTATATACACAATATAGATATATTTTTCAAAACTCAATAAGAAAAATAAAAATATCTGAAAGATTGTTACATACATTTTATCAAAGAAAATATATAGATTACAAGTAAGCATAGAAAAATTTTCCTTGATTTTAACACTAAATATTAGTAACATGAATGAAAATGCAGGCTAAATTTAGGAGGTATTACTACACATCTTCTAGGCTACAGTTTAAAAATACTGACCACACTTACTTTGCAAAGATATAGAACAACTGGAATTCTCATACACTGACCTGGGATATGTAAACTGCAGAATAATTTTATAAATCAGTGTGGAAATTTCTAAACAAAGATTTTATTAAATTATGTGTACCAGTCATTCCATTCTTTGATATTTACTCAAGAAAAAAGTATGTGTCTATTAAAAGACTTACTCTCTGACTGTTTATAGCAATTTTATTTGCAATAGCCCCAAACTCTAAATAATCCAGATGTCAACCAACAGATGAATGAACAAAGAAATTGTGGTTTGTCCATATGATGGAATTCTACTCCGCAATAAAAAGTGTTGATATGTGCAAGAGTTGAGATGCACACAAAAACATTGATAAATAGATAATTATACTGGTGAAAAAAGCCAGATGAAAAGAAATACATAGTGTATTATGCCATTTATAAAATTCTAGAACCCAATCTATAGAACTCGGTCTTATCCCTATCTAAGAGAACACAGATTGGTAGTTATGTGGGGACTGGGGTGAGTGCTGGGAAAGGAAGGGAAAGAGGGAGGGATTATGAAGGGACATGAAGAAATTTAGCAGGATGATAGAGGCAGATGATAGATGTCAGTTGAATTTTCCAGGTTTAGTCCAGACATTTGATATAATGGAGATAACCATGCTTAGAATATTACAGTGAAATTTTTTACACTAAAATTACAAAGAGGCAAGTGCTGGAATGGGATGTTGCAGAGAGTCAAGAAAGAATTGAATGTATGTATTAATTCAAACAGAATATCATAAAAATAAAGAGGCTATGATGAAATAAAAAAAAAAGAAAAAAATATATAAATATTGCAATAAAAATTGGAAATGCCTTGTCACAGAGTTTTTCTTTCATATTTTCAAACAAATCATTCATAATCATTTTGACAAGTCTTTAATGGTTATGGTGAACTTTCAAATATGTTTTTTGAAAACATTTGATGTTATTCATAAATTTCCTTTTTTTTTTTTTCAATTTGGGTTAGGGTGAAAAGATGAGTCCATAATAACTCTGGTTCAGGTATTTATTTTATACCAATATATGCAATATATTATTAAAATTTTCAAGTGATATTACAAAGAAAATTTTAAGAAAAATTACAAAGTTTCAGTAAATCAATACTAATTTGAAAATTACTGTAAACTTTCTTTTAAGCATTTATATTTATGAATGGAATTTTATTTCCCTTCATTAAAAAATAGGCATGTGATTTTTTAATTTCTAAATAATATTTTAAATAAAGTTCAAAGTTTGCAAAACTTAAAACTCAAATTAGGTATTAAATTTTTGTTATTTTATACAATTATCTTTAATCAGACTACCATAGGAATAGGTGAAGTATGAATTATTTTTATTGAGACATATCTTTACGGTATTAATATATTTGACTTGTTTAAATGGTAGTATTAATTAATACCATAGTAAACATTGATCCTTATTCTTTTAAATGAAAAATCATTTTATCTCTAAATAGTATTAAAAATAAATTAAAATCATTGAAAAAATACAAATACTTCACTTTCCGCTTGATCACTACATTTCCATTAAACCTTTGAACTTACTGTAGTGCTAGTGAACATGAATAATGAATATGTCCAGTTACATGACATGTACCCCAACTTTTAAAATCAAATTTGACTTTGTATCTGTTTAAATTGGTTATACTGCATTATAAAGTTCCCTTGCTTTGAATAAATGTTATAGCAAAATATATGGTAAACCCATAGGAAAATATTGATGGTTTATGCTCTAGGCAATTGATTTTACAAAAAAATTATACACAAGAATTTAGCATGCTTAAAACAGTATCTCAAATTTCTCAATAAAGGCTATAAAATTGTAATTTATTTTTGATGTTAAAAATTTTATCTTGTTTCTTCATCACAAGTGTAGCTATTTGCTAAAGCTGTCTACTGCTTCCAAGATGAAATATTGTACTGTGAATAAATGAGAAAAATATGATGTTAGACACAAGCAAGATGAGAAGGGAATGGGAATGAAAAAGAAAAAAAATAGTAAAGCACCTTAACACATTATAGTATAAACCCTGATCATATTTTTTTTTTTCCCCTCATGTGTCAGCCTCTAGCTTTGATTGCCTGCCTGGGCATATAGTTCATAGAGGCATCCTCTTCAAAGACTGCTATCTCAAATAAGCACATTGCCAGCCACAGACCTAGATAAAGAGCTGAGCTGTTTCTACCTGACTGAAGCTCCTTTGTTTTAGAAATCTCGATTGATTTTTATAACTGACCATCTGGGCCACTTGTTTTTTCTTTTCCTGTGCTCTAAATTCTCACTCTTACATTTCTAGATCACCAATAAGAATAAGCCTGCAAAAACTTAGCCCTCAACCTCCACTCCAAAAAAGGAGAACCTCAGGCCTGCAAATGCTCTTTCTACCTGAGACTCACTGTGTGACCCTAGGTGTGCTGTGATATACCTTTATTTTTTCAAAGTTTCCTGAAGGTTAGAGCTGAAGGGCAGCTTGCACTAAGAACCAGCACCAGTCACAACATTGCTTATTAGTAGGCAGAGACTAGCACAAAATAATTTTCACAATTGGTAGAATTGCATGACTGCCCTTGTAATTAACCAAGGGGAATGACCTTTTTATCTGCAACTTGGTTTTTAGTGACCTAACTCATGTGGCTAACACCATCTGAGAAAGGAGCACTGCTTGATGGGGGTCTGTGAGCGTGCTATGTTTGTACAAACTGTTTCTGTAGTGTATCACCAGCAACATCCAATCCAAAATGTCACAGCTGCCATAATAATCCAAAGATCTTCTCAAAGTAATGTGATCAATGAGACAATGACACCACTAATTAGAAAAAGGCCTTAACTGATTATTAATGTGAATAAAGATCCTCCGTGCCTCAAGACCAAGGAGAGCTAAGAAGATAGGTTGAATTGCCAGGACAGCGTTACTGGCAATTCTGGGCTAAAGGAATAATGAAAGGATTCCTGTAGGAGAGGAGGGTGCGAGAACTCTGCCTGTGAGTACTGGGTCAGAGGGTTATGCCCGGACTCTGTGTCCTAACCCACAAGAGGGAAATAGCCTTGCAACCAGAAATCAATGGCACCACAAGAGGGAAGAGGTCTATGGTCTTGCATCACTTTATTTCACTCATTACTGTGGCTCTTCGTCCCCTGACCTGATGGGATACTAGGAGTCCAATATGTGGTGTGATGTTACTAAAGATTAATGGACAGTTATAAACACCCTAGATGTCCCTGGTGGTTCAGTGAGTAAAGAATCTGGTTGCAATGTTGGAGACACAGTTTCCATCCGTGGGTCAGGAATATCCCTGGAGAAGGCAATGGCCACCCACTTCAGTATTCATGCCTGGAGCTGGCTGGCTACAGTCCATGGGGTTGCAAGAGGTGGACATGATTTAGTGAGTAAACCACCACCATCATAAATATCCTAAACATCTGGGGTCAATGTGTCCTAAGAACCTTGACAAGGTATACTAGCCCCTTGATAAATGTAGAACCCCATGGAGGCCCAAGTACTTTACCCAAAAACCTTGTGCAAAATTTTCCAGTAACGTTACATAAGATGATGGTAATAACCTAAAAACAAGAAGTAGATACTGAGATGAAAAAAATTATACCTAACCAAAAGCCAAATATTCCTTAAAGATTTTATGCAGCTCCTAGGAAGGAGATGTGCTTAATTGTTCCATCATGCCTGATTGTTTGTGACCCCCGTGGACTATAGCCCGTCAGGCTCCTCTGTCCATAGGGATTCTTCAGGCAAGAATTCTGGAGTAGGTTGCCATTCCCTTCTCTGGAGGATCTTCCCATCCTAGGGATGAAACCCAGGTCCACCTCCGTTGCAGGTGGATTCTTTACCAGCTGAGCCACCAGGGAAGCCCTAGGAAGGAGAGAGAGGGATTGATTGATTACTGAAGATTTTTTAGTTTATTTGAAATGGGCTCTGAATTGTTACTC